>PVIW01004659.1:0-44721 GCA_004026585.1 Noctilio leporinus | reverse complement strand
TATTCTAGTACTAAACATAAGAAAGTACACTTCACATTATACATTATGTAAACCAAGTTTCTCAGGCATTCCTGAGTGCAATTTGATAAAACACCTTTTTCGTAGGTGCTATCCAGTCCCTGCAAAAATAAACTACTGATGTCAGAGCATAATCTGTCCTCCCTGGTGTATTAATTTTATAAGTTGTGTGCTTGCCTTCAAGCAGCTAAAAACCCGAGAAAGGCGGGCGGCGAGCAAGTGAGGGATTTATTTGCTTTAAGCAGCAGTGTATTGGGGCCCCACTTCCAGAGCTGCGATGACAGTTTAGCAGTGTCTGCACATGGCTTTCCTTTTCCCGGTTGAAAGCTAGCCTCACGTCAGGCATCGTGATAAGAGTTACGAGGAGGAAGAAGGAGGAAGAAGGAGGAAGAAGGAGGAAGAAGGAGGAAGAAGGAAGGGCAAAGTGTAAAGGAAGCTGCCAGCCAGGTTTTTGAAAAAAGCACTTCTAGAATCTTCAGGCAGAGACTTCTCTTGACATGGTGCTGCCCAGAGCTGGATCACACAGCCATCCTTCTTCATCTGACGAGTCTAGGAAGGCAGCTACCTCACGTGCCCACCTGCCTGCTGGTGGAGGAGGGAGAGCCCGTCCCCAGTGTCTGCTGGCACGGACTGGGAAGTTTTCTCTTACCGATTCCTTGTCGTGGACAACTGTTTTCAGCAAACAAAAAGTTTTCAGTTCAGAAGTTCTAGCCTAAGAATGCCATGCCCTCTCATCACTTATTTCCTCTTTAAAATGATGGATTTGGCTGTCTTGTCTCTAAATAGCTACTCATTGCAGCTTGCGTTTTCAGAGCAACATATCTAAGATCAAATGACAGACTGAAGGGAAACATCTTGTGACCTTTTTGGTTTTAGTCAGTGGGGACGTATTTCTTGCCAGGACAGACAGTTCAGTGTTTTTAAATATTCGGGTGTTTATTTGTTCAAGAACAAGAGAACCATCATGAATAACGAATATGTGAAGAAAGAGCCAAGCAATAAGATACACACTTTTAAAATTTGCTTGAGTATATTGAACTAGCACAGTTAAAAACTGTAAAGTCTTTCTGTGGAGGCAAAAACTTTGCTAATTTTCATGGCTAAAATTTTTAAACTCTACTAAAGACCACTAAACATGATTGATTCTAAAATATCTCATTTGAAGAGCAGATTGTACGATAATTATTGTCATCAGATTATTGCAACTCAAAGCTTTAAAAATATTTTTTTACAGTTAAAATAATACTCTTAGAGAAATTTTGTAAAACGAAAGATGATCCCTTCATACATTCACTATGATAAATAACATTGTGATGTATTTCTGTTTATGAATAGGGAATAAATAACAGCCACCAATGCTAATTAAATTAAAACTATGCTAATAAGTTTAGGTGTATTATGTATGTAATTTATTCTTCTTAAAAACTCTAGGCCCTGGCTGGTGGCTCAGTGGGTAGGCACCGGCCTGTGAACCCAAAGGTTGCTGGTTTGATTCCCAGCCAGGACACATAACCAGGTTGCAAACCAGGTCCCCAGCCAGGTCTGTAGCTGGAGGCAGGTGAAAGGCAACTGTACACTGATGTCTCTCTCTCCCTCTCAGCCTCTCTCCCTTCCCCTCTCTCTAAAAAAGTAATTCATAAAATCTTTAAAAACAAAACAGAACAAAACACAAAAATACCTCTAGGAGCTAGGTACCGTTTTATCCCCATGTTTACAGATGAAGACAGTTGTGATTAAGAAACTTGCTCCAAGTCACATGGTTAGTAAGTCGCACAGCTGGAGTGTGAACTCTTTTTGCCTAATTTCCAGAGTATTTCTAATGCTTCCTGTCAGAGGACACTGACACAAAAGATTTTTGACATAACTAGAAAAGTTCAATATTTTTTTCCATGGGAAAATACTCTGAGTTTCCAACAAGAAACCTTTAGATGAATTTCTTAAAAACAACCCATTAGAAAGTCGGACATTGTATTCATAAACGTAAAAATACTATGTTCCTTCTATCCTAACTGACCTTTGAAATAAGGTCTCCCTCTTAGTACTACTTGGTCATTTTATTATTGTACGTTACATGCATAGATCCCTAACATGTTGACCCTAAAATTGTGTACATTAATCCATTTCCATTTGGCAGGGACCTTACTTATTTTATTATATAATAGCTTAGTCATAATTCTTCACACTCTTTCATTTGATTTAAAGTTCTAGTGAGTTTGTTTATGTGTAAAAACTTCAAGCAAAACAGGCAAAGTGAAAGCTTCCTTCTATTCCCCCTAATTTCCATCCCCTCCCTAGAAGTGAACTCAACTACCAGTTGGAGGTGGAACCTTCCAGTTCTTTTCTATATTTTTACTTACATGCACGCTCACATACAGACATATAGAGGTTTGTGTTGTGTTTTATTTTTTAAAACTTAAATATGCTAATGAACGAAAGTGACCTGCTTATTTCATGTAACAACGTGTCTTAGAGCTTTTTTCCGTGTCAGTATAAATGCATCCATCCTGTTTTTCTCAGACTGCTACCAAGTATTCCATGATGTTAGTCTACAATGGCTTCTCTTCAGATGGACATTTCAGTTGTCTGTAATTGTTTATTAGTAAAATGAAGCTGCACTGAATATTCTCACACATTTTTCCATGTGCGTATGTGCCCATATTTCTCTAGGACAGATACCTAGCAGTAAATTTTTTGAGTTGTGCTTTACAATTTTAATAGATCATAAAAAATGAACTTGGAGCCAACAGCATGACCATATACTACTAGTTCCTTGTGATCACACCAAGTGTTTTGTTTCTCAACAGTTATTCTTGCAGAAAATCAGTTTACATTTCCTCTTTTGGTTCCTCCCTTTGACTTCCATTCCTCTAAGTGACTCATATTAAAGACCTATTTTTGGTTGCAAGTAATAGAAAACTTAATCCAATCAGCTTAGACAAGAAAAGCTCACTTACAAACTCATGGAACCAAACTGTGGGGAAGGCCCCAGGTTTCTCAATTTCATTCATTTATTGCAGGACAACTTTCTTTGAAAAGTCTTTGTATTTAGACGCAAGTCTTTTATTAGCTATATGCCTTGCAAATATTTTTTCCCAATTCATGGCTTGTTATTATAGCTCTCTTAACAATATCCTCCAAAGAACAGGAGTTTTAATTTTTGATTAAGTGCAGTTTAATATTGTCTTCTACAAATTGTGTTGTAGCTAAAAAATCTTTGCCTAACTGAAGATCACAAACATTTTGCCCTGGCTGGTGGCACAGTGGATAAGGTGCCAGCCTGCAAATCCAAAGGTCGCTGGTTCGATTCCCCAGCCAGAGCATATAACCAGGTTGCAAGCCAAGTCTCTGGCCAGGTCCTTAGCTGGAGACAGGTGAGAGGCAACCATACATTGATGTCTCTCTCCCTCTCTGCCTCTCTCCCTTCCCCTCTCTCTAAAAAATAATAAATAAAATCTTTAAAAAAAATAAAACATTTTGTCTTATGTTATCTTCTAGAAGATTTGTGGTTTTAGTTTAGATCAATGATCAAATCTGAGTTAATTTTTGTATAAGGTGCAAGATATGTATGGAAGATTATTATCTTATTTTTGTATATCTATACTTATAGAGACCTGATTGTTCCAGCATTATTTGTTGAGAGGTGACCCTTTCTCTACTAAATTGCCTTTGCACCTTTGTTGAAAATTAGTTGTGTCCATTTATATGTTGGCCTATTTCTGCACTCTATTCTGCTCCTTTGATTTATTTTTTACTTTATTACCACACTGTTGTGAATACTGTAGCTTTATAGTAAGTTAGCCCTCCAATTTTGTTCTGCTTTTTCCAAGTTGTTTTGGCTCTGTCCAATCTTTTGCATCAATATGAATTTTAGAATCAACTTGTCAACTACTACAAAAACACCTGCTGGAATATTTTTAGGTAAATTTTTAAAAATTGAGGTAAAAGTCACATCACATAAAATTCACCATTTTAGACATTCCAAAGTGTATAATTTAAGTGGTTTTTTTACTATACTCACAAGGTTGCTCAACCATCACCACCTTTTAATTCCAAATTTTTTAATCATTCCAAAAATAAACCTTGTATTCTCTCGCAGTCACTTCCCATTACCCTCCCGTCACCTCCATTTTATGGATTTGCTTTTTATGCACATTTCATTTTAAGTTTGCCCTCTTTCACTTAGTATAATGTGTTCTGTTGTTGTGTGTATCACCTGCTGGGATTTTTATTGATGTTGCATTACGTTTATATATCAAATTGAGGGAGAATTGGCATCTTAACAATATTAAGTATTTAGACCCATGATAAGGTATCTCTCCATTTATTTAGTTCTTCTTTAACTTATTTCAACTGTGTTTTGTAGGTTCTAGTACAAAGGTCTAACATGTATTTTGTCAGATACATCCCCAAATATTTTATATGCTTTTGATGCTATTATAAATTACTTATTTATTTTGCAGGGAGAGGAAATCAAAAATTTTTAAAAATCAATATTCAATTGCTCATTGCTACTATGTAGAAATACAATTGATTTTTGGGTTTAATTTTATTGATTTTTTTCTGTTTCTACACTTTCAACTTTTTAATTTTCTCTGTGCTCTTAATTATTTCCTTTGTTCTGCTTACTCTAGTAGGTTTTGATTTACTTTTCTTTTACCTCAAGGTGTAAGCTGGACCATTGATTTGATACCTTATTTTTCTAATATAGGTATTTGGCGCTATAAATTTCCCACTTAATTGTGTCTTAATTTTCATTCAGTTAAAAATATTTTCCAGTTTCTCCTTTAATTTCTTTTTTGGCCTGTGGGTTATTTAGATGTATGTTATTTTGTTTCTAAGTATTTGAGGATTTTCCAGAGATCTCTCTGTTACTGATTCCTAATTTAATTCTGTTGTGGTCAGAGAATGTACTCTGTGTGACTTTAATCTTTTAAAATTTATTGATACTTATGTTGTGGCCAAGAATATGGTCTATTTTAGTAAATGCTCCCTGTGCAATTGAAAAATTATGGTGTTGGGTAAAGTATTCTATAGATGTCAGTGAGATCAAATTGTTAGTGCTGTTCATTTACTCCTTATCTTTATTGATTTTTCTGTCTACTTGTATACTTAATTATTGAGAAAGGAATATGGAAATCGCTGACTGTAATTGTGGGTTTTTTATTTTTCCCCTTAATTTCATCAGTATTTTCTTTGTATATTTTGAAGCTCTGTTATTAAGAACGCAGACACTTGCGATGGCTTGTCCTCTTGATGAATTGACCCATTGATCATTATAAAATGACTTTCTTCTTTTTCCTAGTAATATTTAAAGTATTTTCTTATGGGCAGCATAGGGTCGATTCTGTTTTATTTTTTAAATCCAACCTGACAATTTCTGCCTATTTTGGGGATGTTTAGATTATTTACATTTAAGATTATTGGCGTGCTTGATTTAAGCCTATCATCTAGCTATTTATTATCCATTTGTTTCGTGTTCCCTTCTCTTTCTCTGTCTCTCTCTGTTTCTCCCTGCTGTTTTAAAGTTTGAGTGTTCCTGTGATTCCATGTTGTCCCCATTATTGACTTACTAGCTATAACTCTTTGCCTTGTTACTTTTGTGGTTGCTTTAGGTTTATAGTATACATTTTTAACTCATCACAGTCTCTCTTCAAATGACATTGTATTACTTCACATTTAAAAATTTTAGGTAATAGTGTACTTTCATTTCTCCCCTCCTAGCCTTTATACTATTGGTATCATTTATTTTATTTTTAACAAAGTTTTTAACATGATATATTTAATTATATATTTGTTATTTGTAAAAAATTTTTTTCTAAATGTTTTTTTAAAGATTTCATTTCATTATTTTTAGAATGAGGGGAAGGAAGAGAGGCAGAGAGGGAGAGAGACGTCAATGTATGGTTGCTTTTTACCTGCCTCCAGCCACAGACCTGACTGGAGACCTGGTTTGCAACCTTGTTATGTGTTCTGGCTGGGGAATCGAATCTGTGACCTTTGGGTTCGCAGGCCGGCGCCTTATCCACTGTGCTACCAGCCAGGGCTTAAATAGATGACTTTTTAAAAATATTTTATTTATTATTTTTAGAGAGAGAGGAAGGGGGAGAAGCAGAGAGGGAGAGAGACATCAATGTAGGGTTGCCTTTCTCCTGCCTCCAGCTATAGACCTGGCTGGAGACCTGGTTATGTGCCCTGGCTGGGAATCGAACCATCAAACTTTTGGTTCACAGGCTGGCACCTTATCCACTGAGCCACCAGCCAGGGCTGTTATTTGTAAAATTTTAATTATACATGTTAATATCTCTATAGTATGCTATTTTATTTGTTTAAACATTCAATTACTATTTTCAAGTATTTAAATAATAAGAGAATAAATTGTATAAATTCATATAGCTACTCTTTCCATAGCCCTCATGTATTTGTTTAGATTTACATCTGCATCTGTTATCATTCTTTTCTTCTGCCTAAATGACTTCCTTTATATTTCTTAAAGCATGGGTCTGCTGGTGATGAATTCTTTCAACATTTGTATGTCTCAAGAACTTATGGAGTTTGTGATTAAAATGATGTAGTCATCTAATTTAGTCTTTTAAGACTTAATCTAGCCCTGGCTGGTGGCACAGTGGATAAGGTGCCGGCCTGCAAACCCAAAGGTTGCTAATTCGATTCCCAGCCGGGGCAACAACTAGGTTGCAAACCAGGTCTCCAGCCAGGTCTGTAGCTGGAGGCAGGTGAAAGGCAACCGTATGCTGATGCTTCTCTCCCTCTCTGCCTCTCCCTTACCCTCTCTCTGAAAAATAATAAATAAAATTAAAAAAATAAAAAAACAAAAAAACAAACTTAGTCTAAAGAGATTATATAGCTCACTTAGTGACAATGATTACTTTGCCAACCAGGATTGTTTTACAATTTATTATGGGCATGGATGTGGAGTTTATACTTATTCATGCTTCTGTTTATATTTTTTCATCACAATAATGAGTTACATTTTTGTTTTTATTTTTTAAATTTTATTTAAGCAAATATATTTTTAACTTTTAAGATTTTATTATTTTCAGAGAGGAGAAGGGAGAGAGGCAGAGAGGGAAAGAGACATCAGTATATGGTTTCCTTTTACCTGCTTCCAGTGACAGAGCTGGCTGGAGACCTGGCTTGCAACCTGGTTATGTGCCTTGGCTGGGGAATCAAACCAGTGACCTTTGGGTTCGCAGGCTGGTGCCTATCCACTGAGCCACCAGCCAGGGCTTGTCTTACTTTTTCAATTGGAAATATTTTGTTTGTTTTAGTGCCTGCAGAGGGTCAAACTCTATTACTGGGTAAAGGCCTGTCTCAGAGCACAGTGAACACCAGTTCCTGGTCCTGGGCATCTCCATTCAATGCATCCAGCTTCCACTAGCCATTCATAATAATTGTACCTATATGGCTCCAAGATAACATTTTCCTTTTAAATCCTGGGAACCTTTCTAAAAGTCTTCTCAACTTTTCTCCATTCCCTTCTTGAAATTTGGAATTACTGAATTGCTATTTCAGTGTTCGTTTAAACTATTTTTTGCAATTCCTTAGGTGAAAAGTTCTTGCGTAAAGAACATCAGAAAAACAGAGGAACATAACTAAGTTTTCACAGCTTTCTGATATGTGGTAGTGATTATGTAGTCTAGTTTGTTTTCATCTGAGCCATTAGCTGATGACCTCCCTGGTCTGCATGGAACTTTGTTTATCAGGGTAGCTAATGCTTGTTAACCTGACTTTGTGTCAGAAACCCAATCTAAAGAGTTTAAATAGCTTGCTTAGGGAAAATGATTACTTTGCAAGTCAGATTACCCATTACTAATTTATTTATTTATTATTTTAAAAGGTTTTATTTATTATTTTCAGAGAGAGGGGAAAGGAGAGAGACATCAATATGTATGGTTGCCTTTCACCTGTCTCCAGCCATGGACCTGGCTGGAGACCTGACTTGCAACCTGGTTATGTGCCCTGGCTGGGAATTGAACCAATGACCTTGGATTCACAGGCCTTATCCACTGTGCCACCAGCCAGGGCACCCATTACTAACTTAATAAATGAAAGTTATTTGAAAATATATACTGAGCAACATTTTTATCCAGTTCACCGACGTTACCTAACAGAAGTAATTGTATCACTTTGTTTTACACTTGCTCAGCTAGCAAATAAAAACATAAAAGCATCATATTATAAAACTTAAAAAAAATGTTCCATTAAAAAATGGAAATTTTATTTTAAAATTCCATTTTGCTGCTGGAATGGGTACTGATGGGTCAGAGGACAGGGTGACTGAAATGGAAGCCACTGGAAATGAGGGATGGGTTGGAACTGTTGTGGACCACAAGATGGAGTTAAAGGATGCAGAACTTTCTAATAGGGCAGTCAAAATGGGAGAATGGAATGGTTTGTTTCCTGAAGCAGTGAGTTTAAGTAAATGTGTTCAGCAGAAGCTGGGCCATATGAAATGTCATAGGATATACCTGTATTAAGGAAATGTGACTTCTAAGATCCCTCCCCATTTTAAGATTCTTTTATATTAGAGGTGCTGTGTAGTATAGCAAAAGGTTGGGAATAACACAAATGCTGAATATCAGGGAAAAGATTACACAACTAATGACTTATGTGCATTTTAGAATTAGAAAGTTACATGTCTGCAGGCTAAATTATTATTGTTTTGCATAACTAATTTTCAAAAGCAACCAAAATCACAAGTTTATATTTGTTCTGGTGGCATAAAATATGTTTATTAAGTATTATGTAAAGAGAATATGAAGTAATAACAATTAATGTGTATGGGTTCTTTGAAAGAACATCTTTTAGAGTCTTGGAAATTTCATTTTAAAGGCCAGTCTATGTATTTAGTGCTCAGAGATGAACTAAGGATTAACTCATTAATCCTTACAACGACTCTAAGAAGTATTATTACTGTTATTACATGTTTTAAGTTTAAAAAAAGGTAGCAAGAGTACAATACATATATAGCCTTGTATACAAATAAAAGCTCAGTCTGTGTCTCTCTCTGTCTGTCTCTCTCCCTTTGTCTCTGTTCCCTTCCCCCTACCCCTGGCGCTGTCCTCTGGAGAAGGGATCCAGAGTTTGAGATGAGTTCATAATTTTTGTATTACATAATTAAACTAATTTTTGCATGCATTACTTTAAAAACTATATGAAAAAATGAAAAAAATCTTAGGTTCTAAATTTCAAGTTCAGAAAAACGGTCTAGTAGCTTGACTAGAAATGGATCCTTGAGATGGGTTAAACTACATACTTGAGCAATGTCAAAAGGTTCAAATAATTATTGAAGATGCAGACAATAATAAAGATGCAACTAGATAATGAACCAGATTATGAAAAAACAGTTTTAAGTTAAATGAGAACTCGTACATCAACAATGAGAACAATTTCTAGTCAAACGTTATATTAGAGGGTTATAGCAACTGGGTGCTTGGACTAAAGATGGTAAGAAATTCACAAATGCCAAAAAAGCAGAGGGTCAGAAAGGCTAAGAGTCGATGTCTGCAGAGTGTTTCATTTAGAAGCAGCAAACCCTCAGCCCTAAGACTGCTTCCTAATGGTGACCCAGGCAACATTTGCACTTTTCTTATTGAGGCAAATGGGCATCCTTACTAGGCAGACACAGGCCTTCAGGGGAAAGCAAGTGCTAAAGCATGTTCATAGGGAAACATTTCTTTCCCTGTCACTAGCTCACCCTTTGCCATCCATCAGCTCTCTGGATATGCACTGAGCACCCAGGCTGCACCATCAACATACGTTAACATATTTCAAAATGCACGAAGAAGGGTGCTATTTGAACTTGTTTAACAAGCAGTCTGACCCTTGAGTTTCTAAGCAGGTGTTGTAATTTAGTACCATCTGACGTACCCTGTCGTTTGTGGCCTACCAAACATCGTAGCCAAATGTTTTAGTCTCCTATTGCTAAAGTGCTAAAAACTTAGCGACTTAAAAAAACATTAATTTATTTTTATACAGTTCTGGAGGTTAGAAGTCCAAAGTCAATTTCAAAGGCTAAAGTCAAAGTGTCCTCAGGGCTGCATCTCTTTGGGAGGCTCTAAAAGTAAGGACGTTTCCCCACTTCTTTCTCCTCTGAGAGGCTGCCCACATTCCCTGGCTTGCTTTTACTCAGCTACATCCCTCTGACCTCTGTGTCCTCACATCTCCTTTTCTGACTCTCTTGCCTCCCTTTTTCCTGGTAATGACCCTTGTGATTACATTGGGCCCCCCCTGGATAATCCAGGATAATCTCCCTATTTTAAAATCAAGTGATTATGGACTTGAGTCACATTTATAAAATATCTTCACACAACACCTAGATTAGTGTTTGATATAAACAGGAACTATTGCCTAGCCATAAAGCTTGTCACATTTACGTAATAATTTGTTTTAAATATGCTCACTCTTACGTATTTATACTGAAAATGGAACTTTATTTTACTGCATACCAATAAATCCATGTTATGTTCCATCAGCATAAGTATGTCAAAATAAATACCGTGAAAATATGGTGAAATTCCAGCAAGAGGCCACCCCCTGCAACGGGCTGAGTGTGAGCTTGGTCTCACTGTTCACACAAGGAGAGGAGCCAGGGTTAGAGAGGTGTTGACAAGTCAGCAGCAGACGGAGCCTTTTTCTTTGATAGGAAAAGAAAGATGGAAAGACTTCCAAAAAAAAAAAAGTGACTTTCTCAATATTTCATGGAGCGTCTGTGCACCAAATAAAACCCTATTTGCCAGAGGTTCTGTTTCAGAACTTGGGAAACATTGGCACAGTGTTTCCAAACCCAAGCTCTTGAGTCACAAGCTGAATTTAAATCCAGTCTCTCCCTCATTTATTGGCTCTTTGCTGGTGCCCCATCCCTCTGAACCTGTCTTCTTACCTATCTGGCAGTAATAATAAAACCCCCTTCGCAGGCCTGTTTGTAGATATTTAAATGAAATAATTCAAGTTACAGGTCTTGGCATGGTGCCCAGCATGTGGTATGAACCTGGAAAACGTTAGTCACTTTTAAAGCAGGAAGTTACTGTTGGACACAGTGTGATGTTTCCTGCTGTCTCCCATCCCTCAGTACCCTGAAGTTGAGGCACCCGGCCTTGACCTAATCTCTTCAGTCTCAAGGTGCAAAAGCACAGCACTGAACCTTGTCTATTACTATGGGATCTGTACTACATTTCATATACAAGTGACTTTGTGGAAGGGAAACAGAATTTGAGCCAGGCCGGGACTGTGGGCCAAGTGATGTGAGCACTAGGTAGTCAACACTGGCTTGCCAGTCATCGCAGAACATTACCAACAGATATTTAGGGGTGAGCACCCACTGTGGGTAAAACTCCGTGACATTGCCATGTGGATTATGCTAAGTGATCTTTGTGAGCTTCAGGCTGGTTGTCTGAACACACTCTGAGGAGCCGTCTGGGAGCTGCAGAGCATGCAGCCCAGCCACTTGACAGCTGAGAGGCACAAGCTGCAAGAACAAAATTATAACTTGTACAGAATTGTTCTCTCCAGTTCCTTTTGGCAGACTGTTTGTTTCCCACTGTAATTTGAGGTATTGACTGTGCACCACAAAAATCTAGGTGGTTTTGGGTACCAAGCTGTCTTATGAATTACCTTTCTCTCTAACTTCCTGGTAGCCAAGATTAGTAAGCATCATTTAGGATTATAATTGCTGGATTTAAACTAGAGGAAGAGTGTTCTTTAATGAAAGGTACTCACATGTTGTAAATGTTCTGATAAAAGTGTAGTCGCCTTACCTACAGGTCATAATGGATATGTAATTTCTTTTATGGTTGTAATAGTTTTTTAAAGAAAATGTACTTTGTCTGCAAGGGCAAATGCTGGAGGAGGCATATTACTCTGATTCTTTATGGGTACAGATTCTTAAAAATCTGATCATGTCTGTGAGATTTTAATTAAATGTTGACTTATTGCCAAGTCCTCCAAGTTCATTAGGTAATATGAGTTATAATTGTATTATGACTAGAAGTTAAAAGCTAATAATTAAAATTACAATCACATTAAAAATGCCATTTTTCCCAAATTGTATTTCCATATCATTTTAAAAAATAGCCTAATATGATTGGCCCACATAAGCACACATTCTACTTCAGTCTTACGCAATTGTAACAGTGTCTTACAGAAGAGTGCTGGTTTGCTGTAGTTTACAGCATTACTTTGGAGAAAAGTAAACTACTAAACTACCAAATTGCTTTCCATTGAGATACTGCGTAGGTCCAGGTTTTATGCATCCCAAAGCTCATGCAAATTTGAAGTCTCTCTTTGAGTAAATGAAATCAAACAATTGACTTTGGCAAACTTTACAAAAATATGTGACCCCATGAACCCATTTGGTAAGGTAGATCCCTGAGGCTTTAGCTTCATTATCTTCACAGTAAATTCATCTCTGATTAGGATATATTATTGTGGCAATTCCTGAGAATGCTCCAGTTTCCCAAAGTAATGGAAAAGCTCTTTGGTTTTGACCCTTGGGGATGGGCAGTATTGCAAGTAATCAATTACCTGCACAAGATGATGAATTATTCTGTTATTGGCAGTATTGTTCTTATCAAGTTCATTTATTGAGTCATGGTACAGTGAAAAATTGTAACATGTTACATTTTTCAAAAGAAATAGCCAGAAATACAAGTGGCCTTTTTAAGAGATATGGAGAAAATGGAAACAAAAAGATTATACATATCTGAAAGCATTTTTTCCTTTAGTGTAGATTTTTCTCCTAGAGACGTAATAAGTAAGGAAATTATACCTTGCTTGTATTAACTTTCTCAAAGAGTGTTACATACATGTATCAGGTTTAACTAATTGTTAAAAATGAAGGGAAAAAAAGAGGAAATTAAGGAGCCTAAACTTAAAAAACTTATTTATAATCAGGAAAGAAAAAATTTTCCTGACCATACCTTGCTTTTAGGTCTTCAAGATCAAAAAGAAGTGGAAATTTATACATTTACTATAGGAAATATAAGGAAGCTCTATAGATAATTCTAGAAGAAACTTTTTTTCAGAGCTTCCTGACAGAAGAAACTATGTCCTTAATTTTCCTTTTGGACTGTAGAGAATTGTCTTTAATTTTTTTCTTCTCTCAGGTAGTTTAAAGAACATAATATTTGGTCATGTTTTTCCCATTTCTCCTTTTTGAAGATGAAGAATGAAATAATTAAATGGCCAGAAGAAGGCGGAAGGAAAGGAAAACGGAACAGAATTAAGACCCTTAATTGGAATTTGGAGAAGGACAGTAATGTGAGTTTATGGAATTATAAATTCCCCTGACCCACCTCATTATCTCATGAAACCACATTTGGAGCATGGACGCTGGACAGGAGAGAGGCTGGGGGTTTGGCAGAGGTGACAGGTACACCCAGCTAGGCAGGATGGTGCTCACTGTGACTGTCAGGTGAGCTCACTCAGATCAGGTGCCCCCCCACCTTGATAATGCATAGGCTATGTGTGGGACCCTAGAACATTAAAAACAGTAATAACAGTTATAGGGATCAATTGATAATGATGGCACCCATATTAAATAATTAGTTTGTTCATAATTTACATTTAATGCATACCTCATCTTTTTCAAACAAGGATTTGAGGTAGTTCACCAGCTGTAAATATATATATATATATATATATATATATATATATATATATATATATATACACAAACACACACATATATATATATGTATGTAAAAAAAAACCATTTTAATAAAGGTATGGCCACAGAAAATAGAGAAGGTTAATAATTGTGGTGGCAGTAGTCAGGGGGAAGCAGAACACATACCTCCAGGAAGGCCAGCACAGATACAACAGGACAGTGAATTTGTCTGTAAGCTTCATGGACACCAAAGTGAAAAGGGAACTATGTTCAGATACAAATTTTTTGATTAACCATGAGAGAAAAAATTGTTCTCATTTCTTCTGGGACGCAGTGCTTTTTTTTAACATAAGTTTTAAAAGGAATTTCTCAAGCAAAACTGTAGTAAACAATATTCGTAGCAAACAACATAATGGGTTTCTGAGCTATTTCTTGTGTTGTCGGTTGATGAAGGCCAGCTGAGTTTTCAAAAAGATGCTGGGTAGAAACGGCTCTACAGGGATTAGTCCGTACTTTGGAAAGAACCAGATACAGTATACTAATAAGTAGGTTAGCCAAAGTATAACTATAAAAATAACAAGCACAAAATAATAATACGCACTGTAATACTGGTACTCCTAATTCCCTCTCTTTGAGATGGTGAAATTGGCTATGAGAAATGTTTCTGTCCTGGTTCTGATTCAGGTTTTCTTTTATCTTTGCCTTTGTTCTTTGTCATCTTGACATATTATAGCTGAATAGCTGTAAAGAATTTGTTTCTAACTGTTCTGGTTGAGATTTTAAAGGATATTTATTTGGTGCACGTCATTTTCTACAGCTATTTTGTCTCCTTGGACCACAGGTCCTTCTTGATATGGTTGTTTGTAGAACAAAGGAGTGGCGGCATGATTTCAGTAAGGTGCGTGTTATTTTTTTATTTTTTTTTTGCGTGTTATTTTTATACACACAATGGAGGAATATGATTTGGGTGGCAGATTTGTAGCCAACTGAATACCTGTATTCCAAGGTTGCCGACAGATAGAGGGCTGTGTTCTGGAGGTAGGACTCGGTGGCAGGCTGTAAGGATTAGTCTAGGTTTAAGGAATTCTGAAAGAAGGCAAGGGGAGGGGAGGGAAAATGCAAATGGACTGGAGGGAGAAAGCTTGAGACTGAGCCTCTGGGCTTTAAGGCTATCCTTAGGGTTCATCCTAAAAGCAATGGAAAACGTTAAGGTTTAAAAAAAAAATGTTTTATTGTTTATGCTATTATAGTTGTCCTAATTTTCCACCTTTTCCCCCATCCACCCAGCCTGCCCCCCACTTCCATAATCAATCCCCTGAGGCAGGATGCAGCCAGACTTGCATTTGATGATCTCTCTGGCTAATCAAAGATAGGTATCATTTTTAATTTGGGGAAAATTACCACTTGCCTGCCTGTGTCTGTTAGAAGTGGCTAGGACTGTTTGTTGTATAGAAGTCTCCAGAGTGGCTAGACAGAGTTTTCTATCATTTGGCAAATCCTGCAGACAAGCTACAGTATTTCATGGACAGAGAGGGTTACATGCTACCTCATAGTACCTGCTGCATCTTTTTCACATCATGATAATATGTTCTTTTGTCCCCTGCTGGGTAGGATAATACTAATAAGGCATCAACCCCCCAGACTTTTAATACAATAATAGTTTGTACTATATATCAAAAGTTGGAAAATGCTGTATACTCTTTTAGGACTTATTTTCCACTCATTTTTGTAGTCTTTACAACATACATAAACTTCTACTACTTTGGCCTTGGGATTGATTTAATAGAATTTCTCTTTATTCTACCTTCAGCTATGTTAGTGAACAAGTGGGACTAGGGAGTGCTGGTTGTGACTCACAAACAGATGTGGCCCAGGACCTCAGGCCTCCATTCCTGCTTCTCAGTTCTTGATAGCTATTGAGCAGAGATACATAGAGTCATGGGACAGAGCCCAACCCCTTCCTGAATTTATGGAATGTGGCAGAGGGGTGACACCCCCTTGGGAACAACCATCAGGAGTGTTGTGAGCAGAGCCCAGAACAGCAGCGTCACCCAGTGTTTATCCCCTCCCTTCTCCCCAGCACCCCCTGGCCTTACGCAAAAAGGTCCAGCCCCAGAACCAAAGAGTGACTTGCCTTTGTTTCCTGCCTTTAGTAACTCAGGCATGTAGATTCTTGATCTACATAAGTAACCTCAAAAAAAAAAAAAAACTTAGTTTTTTGTCATCTCATTGGATTTATGTTGCTAGCTGAATTGTAGTTCCCAAAAGATATGTTGGAGTTCTATTTCCTTGTACCTCATAATATGAGCTTATTTAGAAGTAGGGTCTTGGGGGATATAATAAGATAAGATAAAGCCTTACTGGAGTACATTGGGCCCTTCATCCATTATGACTGGTGTTCTTAAAAGTGGGGAGACACAGAGCCAGAGACACACAGGGAGAAGATGGCTGTGGGACGATGGAGACAGGGATTGGAATGATGCCTTCATCTAAAGCTCAGGACCACCAAAGACTGTCTGCAAACACTAGAAGCTGGAGGGGACAAGGTGCTCCCCCACAGGTTAGTGAGGGGGCAGTACTTTGCTGACACCTTAGTTTGGGACTCCTAGCCCCCAGAGCAGTGACACATTTCTCTTGTGTTAAGCCCCTCAATTTGTGGTCATTTGTTATGAAAGCCTGAGGAAACTGACACCTTCGGCTTCAGTTTTTGTCGGAAGACCCTGAGGTGACAGCACATATCCATTATCCTTTAAAGTTTGAGTCATTTTTTATGATTTACTGAGTACTGTAGGAAAAAAAGAAGATTTTATTGAACATCATAGGAAATAATTTTCAAGTGGAATAAATTCTTTTATTTCTATTAAAGATAGATTTTAATTTTACTTTTTGGATAGTTATCAAGAATACATCAACTGTATATCTCCTGGCCAGTAGATGTAGTTTGCTGTCCTTTCTTATGTAGAGCAGTTCTTGTTTTCAGTTCACGTAACTGTAAGTCATTGTTCTATCTCTGATATTTCAAATTTGGTGTCCCCTTTTCTAATGCCTCACATTCTTGTCTATTTTTTCTTCTAATTCTCTACTGCCATGAAATGTTCTCTCGGGCCTTCGCAGGATTTCAGGATTGACATTCTTCTGCTATATCCAGGCCACTACTTTCTTTCCACCTCATACTTCATGGTCAGCCTTTAAATGATTATCTTAATCATGACCTTGACCCCCCCTTACCTTGAAGTTTGCTCTGTATTAATCTTCAACTATCTGCTGTCTGTTCTGGTGCTTGCCGAGTACAGGAAAAATGAGGTCCATGGACCTCTAGCTCCCGCTGGACTCCTCATTCATTAACTCTCTTATTCACCACTTGTTGAGTCATTAAGAAATACCCCACCATTTTCTCTTTCTTATATCCACTCCACACAGATGATTTTTCTGCTTTTCCATACCTAGGCCACCAGGTAACTTCACTTATGTTCTTGGTCTTATCCTTCCATTTTCCCTCCAGAATCTTTAATCTTTTGCTTGCCTATTACTGGTCCTTATAAACCCTTATATAGTTAACTGTAAGTAACAGAAAAAAGTCCAACCAACAGGAACTTAGTGCTTCTCAAATGAGAATACATGAGTCAGCTGGGGAAAGCAGACCCTCATTTAATCCCATTTAATATGGGAAGATGGTGGGGGCTGAGGGTCTGCATTTCTAGAAGCTCCCCAGTGGTGCTAATGTTCCTGGTCTCCAGATCTCAGGATTTATACCTTGAGTACATGGAGTCGTCTTTATGGGGTAAGTTCATCATTTGCTTGGTGTTTTCATTCTCCTGGTTTGCCCTTCTTGGTCTCAAGCTCCTAATGCAGCTCTAGACATCCCAATCCTCACCTGAATGCATCCCAAGGCAGGAGGCAGGGCATACTGGTCATACTGGCAGGGGAAAGGCTATGAAAGAGCCTCTCTCCCACTTTGTTCCTCTGATCAGGAAGGGGACCGATTCTCAGAAGCCTCCTGCTTCCCCTTGTAACTTCATTCATTGGCTTTGAACTGGGTCACACTTGACCCATCACTGTCGTAACAGAATGGGATGGATGGATAACGATTTATCTCATGAGGCTGGACATACTGGTCAACAAGTTGAGTTCTGTCTAGAAAGGAAGGATGGCCCAATAAGGTAGGCAGTTTCAGCCATACCTGGTTTTCAAGCACTATTTTGAGGTCTCAAAATACTTTTTATAATATTACTTCATCTAACTAGTTTTTGAGCTGCTCTCTGCATGGCAGTTTTCTCTGTGAATGTTCCAGTTCTGTCATCTGCATATCATTCATCACCTAAACCTGGCCTCTGCCCCTGCTGTCATAGTACAATTGCCCCTTTGAAGATGGCCAGTCACCCCCTCAGACTATCTCTCTCTGCCTCCACTGACTCCTTTCTCTTATCTCAACCTCCCTAACCTTGGGGTTGATCATAGCCACCACTCAGATTTCCTCCTTCTCTGTTCCCTTCGATGCTCCTTTCTCCTCTAGCCCCCTGGCTCGGGGCTCTCCCTCCCATCTCTAGGGCCTTGGCTCTCTGCTCATACATCCTTGTGCTATTAGCTCTTAGGACAGCTGTTCTTGTGGCTTTAGGTAGCACATCCACGGCTTCCAGTCCTTACCTGAATTCCACCCCAGATCTTCACCAGCCCCAAAGACTCCTCTAACTGCACTTCACACCAAACATGTTTTCTCCCAAACTAGTTTCTTTTCCTACTTCCCTTAACTTAATAAGTGGCATTAAGTTCTTCTTGGAATAAGGTAGCATAATGTTTGTATATTCTTTTGCAGTATGTTTAATAGGAACGCATGCCTGATGCACCAAGAAATGACACAATAGGCTCTGGCTGGTGGCACAGTAGATAAAGTGCTGGCCTGTGAACCCAAAGGTTGCTGGTTCAATTCCCAGCCAGGGCACATAACCAGGTTGCAAGCCAGGTCTCCAGCCAGGTCTGTGGCTGGGAGCAGGTGAAAGGCAACCACACACATTGATACCTCTCTCCCTCTCTGCCTCTCTCCCTTCCCCTCTCTCTAAAAAAAATAAAAAAAATCTTAAAAAAAAAAAAAAAAAGAAAAAAAAGAAATTACAGAAAGAGTTGTGATGAAGAGTAACTTTGATGTGGATATTTCAAATGCTTGAAGACAAATGAGATGCTTATTCATACAGAGGGTACAAAGATTCAGGTGACCCTGAGAAAGGTTTTTGGGAGGATGATTTTTAGATAGGAGTGGGAGTCCTGCCCTCAGCCCCAAAATGGGCAGGGGCACTGGCATCTAACACCAAACCAAGTGAGAAGGGCTTCTCCAGAGCTGCTCGGAGAGCTTGGTGCATGCTCCTGGCTGACGGTGAGGGCACAGGGGGCAGCCCATGTGAGGAGGGTCCTGCCACCTATAGAAGCTAAGGCAGCGGAGTAGAGGCCGACCTACACCTGCGAGAAAGTTGTTCTGCCTTTCTTTTTTAATCTTTACCTGAGGAAAATGTCTTCCTGTTTTTTCTTTTCCTTTTTGGTTTTAGAAAAAGAGGAAGGAAGAGAGAAACTTCGATGCGAGAGAGAAGCATCGATTGGTCCCTTCCTGTGCGCACTCAGACCAGAGATTGCAGGAGCAGGGACCGGGGAACCGGCAGCCTAGGTATGAATGCTCCCGGACTGGGAATCCAGCCTGCAGCCTTCCAGTTACAGGCTGAAGCTCCAACTGAGCTGCGCTGGCCGAGGCGGTTCTACCTTTCGTACGTGAGCTTTTAAAAGGTATACGGATCTCAGGGACCATTTGTGAAGTCTGTGGTTGGATAGTTGGCCCTGGATCACTTCGAAAGGGATTCTGTTTAAAAAGTCTCATCTGGATGTTGATAGGACCCCCAGCAGTGAGTCTGTATGGAGTAGGCAGAAGGAAAAGTAAGACTGAGGTAATAATAGAAGCAGTTAGAGAGAATTCGGTGCTCCAGTCTTAGGTATGGTCAGATATTCCCAGTAAGGGACCACACACGTGTTTGTCTATGCAAGAGTCAGCTTCAGATATCCCGAGCGAATGTGATGCCATTTTGTCAGAGTACCAGTTCAGTCCACCATTGTTGTCATGTCCCCGTCCCTGCTACCGCAGCTAGCAGCCTGGTGGGGGACTGTCAGGTGAAGCAGGACCAAGCCCTTTGCCCTGACTTCTGCCCACACAGAGCCCCTGCTGGGGAGATGGACAAGCTGTTAGGTACAGACCAGCCCCTACTTAGGAGTTTTTGACTTTCCAATGATTTAAAAACCATACATGTTCAGTAGAAACAATACTTCGAATTTCAACCTTTACCTTGCTAGCAATATGCTGTAGGACACTTCTCTCATAATGCTGGACAGGACAGTAAGCCATAGCTACCGGTCATCCAGGTGATCACTCTACAGTGTAGTATTAAATGCATTTTTGACTTACAGTATTTTCACCTTAGGATGGGTTTATCATGATGTAACCCCATTGTAAGGCAAGGAGCATCTGTACTGAATTGAGAGCATGTCTTATCTCTTCAAGTAACAATAGGGTTTTCCATTACCTGAGAAAAAGTCATGGGGATGCTTGAGCTGCCACTCAGCAGAAGAGGAAGAACAGCCTCATCCCACAGGTTCTCCTAGAGCAGCAAAAATTAAGTTGCTTTTATGGGTACCTGCCATGTCTGTTCAGTGCCCTAGTTACATACAGAGTTTAAGTTCAGCTTCTGGAGCAGTGGAATCATTTTATCAGCACATTCTATTCTTTGTGCCCCAGGATTACAAATTTATAAAAAGTCCTTGCTCCCCTTATACCATATTAGTTTATGCGGTTAAACCATATTTCTTTTCAGATCAAGAGGACAGTCTCAAGGGAAGAGGATGAATGAATAAACTAAAGAACAATGCTTAACCACTGCAGACTGTTAAAGCAATTTGTAAGTAAATGTTATACATGATAAAGGATATGTATGTAGAATATATAAAGACCTATTACAACTTAATAATAAAAAGGCAATCATTGCATTTAAAAAATGGGCAGATCTAAAGAGACATTTCTCCAAATGTTTATGATCTTATTCCAAAGAAGATAAGTAGACTACCAGTAAGCCCATGAAAAGATATTCAAAATGGTTGCTGTCAAGGAAAGGTAAATCAGAACCACGCCATGTTACCACTGTACAACCATTAGGATAGCTATAGTCAAAAAGACAGATATCAAGTATTGGTGAGGATTTGGAGAAATTGGAGCCTCCCATACATTGCTGGTAGGAATGTAAAATGGTATAGCTGCCTTGGAACAGTCTGGCAGTTCCCCCAAAAGTTAACCATAGTTATAATGTAATAATTCTCCTAGGGGTACATTCAAGAAATGAAAACATGCTCACATAAAACTTGAACAAGAATGTTCACAGCAGCAGTATTCATAATAGCCAAAAAGTGGAAACTCAAATGTCTGTCATTGGGCCTGATAGGTGGGGCTAAGTTGGTGGGGTGTCATCCCATAAGGCAAAAGGTCACTGGTTCCATTCCAGTCAGGGCACATGCCTGGGTTGCAGGTTCGGTCCCGGGTCAGAGAGGCAGCCAGTCGATGCTTCTCTTTCTCTTTCTCCCTCCCTTACCCCATCTCTAAAAATAAATAAATAATCTTGAAAATGTCTATAATGGATGAACGGATAAAGAGAATGCGGTATAGCCATACAATGGAATATTATTCAGCCATAAACAGGGATTGAAGTACTGATCTATGGTACATCGTGGAAGAGCCTTATGCTAAGTGAAAAAAGGCAGACACAGAAGGGTACATATTGTATGATTTCCTTTATATGAAATGTCCAGAAGAGGCAGATTAAGTGAAACAACAACAACAACAAAACATTCCTAAAGAGAATTGATGTTTTTGGTGGGGAGGGAAGAAGGTGTGATTAAGGTGATGTTTACATAATACTGTGAATATATGAAAAAAACTGAGATGTACCCTTTACATAGGTGAGTTGATAGGAACTAAAGCTTGTTTCATGTAGTCCACCAGACTGGCAGCCTCGTGGCGGCAGGGGTGGAGCCAGTCAGCATTGCACCCATGTCCAGATAGCCCCTCACACACGGGCACTCAAAAAATATTTCCTGAGGGAACAGCACACTTTATACTGTAACCGATGTTTGTGCGGTGCTTCATAAATTGCACAGCATGTTTCTCATTGACGGCAGCAGCTCCAATCCACTTTGAAGTGCAACCCAGCACAGCTCTGGGACACGGGATTCCCAAACTGCAACCCAACAGACTGGCAGCAGTTTGGTCACTTGGGGGCCAGATTCCTATTCTGAGCAAACTGGGTGATACGGCCAGTGGGACTTGAGCTTCGGGTTATCGGGCTCCATCTCCTTAAGTACTTCTAACCCGGAGGTTTGAGTTAACGGGGTGTCTCATGACCATGATCTCAACAGCATTTAGCTTAACCATCTAACAAGCACCGAATTGAGGGTTCTAGGTTAGGGTCCACCCCTCATCTGCTCACATGCTTTGTGTGTGTGTGGGGGGGGAGCAACCCACATTTGGCACATTTTAGATAGGGCCTTTGCAGTTGGAGGGCGAGGGAGCAACTTTGTTAAAAAAACAAAACAAAACAAAACGTCTTTTGAAGCCCTCCTGACCCTCCCCCAGCCCCCTCCCAAAGAGGTTTTTCTGATTTGGGGGACTCCTGGTCAGCTCCCCAATCCTTAGCTATTGGAGAATTCATGTTCTCTTTCAGGTCCACCAAAGGGACCAGAAACCTCGGATGCCTCCCAGAGCGGGGCTGGGCGGCCAGGTGGACCCGCTGGGGCGGGGAGGGGGCGGGGTGCCCGCTCAGGTGAGCGGCCCAGCGGGGCTCCCGTCCCCTCCCTCTGCGCCGCGCGCCCCGCCCCCGGGCGGTGGGCTCCGGGGGGCGCGGAACGCCACGTGGGAGCGGGACGGAGCCCGAGCGTGCGGCTGAGCAGGGTGCGCTGAGGGCGGGCTGCCTCCCGCGGGGCTGGGCGCGGTGGCGGCCGCCGCAGGTGGTTCCTCGGCCGGCCCTTTTCTCCTCCCCCTTTCCTTTCTTTCGCCTCCCCTCCCTCTCGCCGGTGTCGGCCGCACTTCCCCCGCTTCCTCCTCCCTCTCCAGTCCTGAGGGAGGGAAGGAGCTGCTGGCTCTTTCCTGCCTCCCTGCAAACTTCGGCGGGACTCGCGTCCCTCTCCCGCCGCCGCCGCCGCCGCCGCGCGGGTCCGGACTCGCCCCCGGGACTCCCTCTCGCTGCGCTGCCCGGGCGCCCCCGCAGCCGCCGCCGCCGGCTCCCAGCTCGTCCCGCGGCTCCCTCGGCACCGCCGGCTCCTCCGCTCGCTGCCCGCCCGCCCGCGCCGTCGGTCCGTCCTCGCCGGCCGCCTCGCCTTTTCCAGCGGGAGCCGCCACCCTGCGTCCCCGCGGCGCCCCGCCGCTGCCCCGGGCTTTTCTTTGTGTTGGATGCCGGCTCGCGCCCCGTGCCCGCCGGGACGCGGGGCAGCCTAAGGGCTCGGCTGGCCCCGGCCATGCCCTTCCACCAGAGGACCGTGGAGCCCGCGCGGCTGCGCCGGCCCGAGGTGGCCGAGGCGGCCGGGGCCGCGGACACGGGCGCGCCGCTCTTCCGCTCGCTGGAGCAGGTCAGCTCGCGCGCCCTGGTCTGCCTGCTGGCGCAGCTCGCCGACCTGTCGCGCTGCGCCGGGGACATCTTCGGGGAGCTCGAGGGCCAGGCGACAGCGCTGGGCCGCCGCCTGGACGCCCTGCACCACCGCCTGGACGCCCTGCACGCCGCCGCCGGGAGCCTCGACCACCGGCGGGTGAAAATCCGTGAGTGGCCGGTGGGTCGGGGGAGGGGAACGGGGCGGGGAGGCGCCCGCGGAGCTGCTCCCTCCTGCCCCCTGGCGGCCCTGGGTCGCCTCGGCTGCCCGCGAGGGTCGGCGTCTCGGGTGGGGACAACCTGACCCGAGTCCGAGTCCCGGCGAGTCCCGGCAGCCGTGCAGGTGGCCGGCACGTGCGGCGCTCCCCGGTCGCAGCTTGCGGGCGGTTCTTGGTGGTTTTGACGGAGTGCGGGTAGAGGGGAGGACTTGGGCGGCCCTGGCCCTGTCCCTGTCCCTCTCTCTGCCGCGTTTCTCTGTGTGGGAGACTGAGAGGAAACCCCGGGGCTCAAGGTCCTGGGTAAAGGGTCAGCGGAAGGTAGCCTGTTCCAGAAGCCGGGGTCCAATGTAGAAACTGATGTGTAATGCGTGCGGTTCTGGAGACTAGAAGGGTATTGGTGAAAGTCTCCCAGGATTTCTTCTAGCACCGGGGCTGTTTGTTCCCTCTGCCCGCCAGGTACCCGTGGTCTTACCTGCCAACAAAAGTATGCAGACTTTTCATTTAGTCTTTTTTTTTTTGGTGGTAATTTTTGTCTCTCCCTCCCTGACCTACCAGCTCTTAGTGGTCCTTGACCTTGAGCTCTGATTCTGAATTCCATTCATCTTTGTCTGACCTCCTCCAACCCTGAAAATCAAGTCTCAAGTTCCAACGCAGGGCTCTCTCTCAGCACCCATTTCATTTCAGCAGCTCAGTTAGCTCCCATGAATGAAGTAACTCGAACCTCCTGCTGGCCCCGGAGAAACTTTCAGTGTGATGTTCATGTGGCCTCTCTCCTTTTTAATACGTGGACTTGATCATAATCCTAAATGTAAAGAGTAAATTGAAGCCGGTTGATGGATTGTGGGGTGGGAGGGGTGTTGGGGTAACACCCGCAGATTGGAGCAGCTCTAGGTGAAATACTGTGTCTCTTCGCACCACTGCATAGGCGGTCTCCAGGAGCCGACTTTCCATGTTTTTCCCTGCTAGAAAAAGTTGTCTTCTACTTAACGACCTTACAGCCAGAGGAGTTCAAGTTTACAGTACTTTAATACCAGTGAGTAATTTGCTAAAATACACCGTTCTTCAAGTTGTGAAGTTATGTGATGGTTTTACATTTTACAGTTCACATCTTTGATTGCACTTCCTTATAAGCTGTGGGCAGTTCCCAACTAGGGAGCATCTCCACCTTACCCCCCCTCCCAAAAAAAAAAAAAAAAAATTGGAGAGGGGTAAAAAAACCAAAGTGGTTTTTGATTTTTGGACGTAAACAGACTATGTCCGCTTAATGTGAATAACAATGTTATTCATGCATCAGAATATACTTACTGTCTTGGTGGAATGACATGGTCAGTCATCTCAGTAATTGCTAGTTGCTCCTATGCTTCTCCTGTGTAGAGAGTGTGTGGGTGAAGGAGAATTTCACCCTTGAGGAATAATGTTGAGGCAGATCTGCTAGGTAAACTGATCTATTGTGGGAATTAAGAAACAAGAAAAAACTCCTTCTTCTGCCAGTTTTGTTTGACATTTGAACTTGTTGCTTTCCTCAAAATCCCCCAGATTCTCTAAATTAGAGAAGGTTGTCCTAAGGGTCTGCAATAACTCTTTTGAAAGCTTTTCACAAGTTTTAAAATCTTTTGAATCTTAAATGGCTTTGATTTGGTCCC
This sequence comes from Noctilio leporinus, assembly GCA_004026585.1. Classification (NCBI taxonomy): domain Eukaryota; kingdom Metazoa; phylum Chordata; class Mammalia; order Chiroptera; family Noctilionidae; genus Noctilio; species Noctilio leporinus. Next base: position 19,559 of record PVIW01004659.1, on the reverse strand, counting down.
ATGAAACTTGGCTCATCGTTTTTTTCTTTTTGATGGTTGAAACCTGGCTCAGCAAGACTATACTTTCAGGGATCACTTCTATAGTTCGAAACCTGGCTCATCATTTTTTCTTTTTTATGATTGAGGAAGAAGGCTTTTATTGAATGTAATTATGTCTGAGGGTAGAAGTGCATGTACAGAGAAGAAAGCTAAACTACATAAAGATCTTAGTTTTTGTGGTTTTTCACCTTCACACTCTTTTTTATATGCTAAAAAGCAGTGAAACACATATGTGTTTATTTCGTTTAGCTTCTGTTAGGATTCTTTTTTATTTTTTTAAAAAGATTTTAAAAATTTCATTATTTTTAGAAAGAGGGGAAGGGAGAGAGGCAGAGATGGAGAGAGACATCAATGTATGGTTGCCTTTCACCTGCCTCCAGCCGCAGACCTGACTGGAGACCTGGTTTGCAACCTGGCTATGTGCCCTGGCTGGGGAATCTAACCTGCGACCTTTGGGTTCGCAAGTCGGCGCCTTATCCACTGTGCTACCAGCCGGGGCAGGATTCTTTTTAAAAGATGCATCAAACCCTGTTTCTGTAAAAGCTACATTTTGAAGTCATTTTGGTATATATATATATATATATATATATATATATATATATATATATATTTTTAGGTAGGACCTCCAAATAACACACTTCTTCATTAGAATGGATATGTAGAAATTTAGATTTGGAGTTGTCTGTAAAGACCATCCAGTTCATGAACTCTTAAAAATGTTTAATTTTTCAATTACAGTTAACACTCACTGTTACTGGTTTTAGTTTCAGAGATATATTTCATGTGCCCTTCACAAGGGAGGATATTGAGTCTGAGAGAGTTGAGGTGATTTGCCCCAGGTTATGTGGTGAAATTGCCTCCCCTGCTGCCCCACTGCTTAAGGGTGGTGTGGAAATGGGTAACAGAGTTCAAATACTTTTCTACGAGTAATAAAGGGTGTGAGTGGAGCTATTTTAAAAACCTGTGGACTTTATCTTTGCAATATGGAAACATCATTTGAGTCCTCTGGGCCAGCCCTGTTTGGTCTCAGTGATTCTAAGAAATATTTCATCAAGTTTGCCATTCCTAAAAATTGCATGGGTAGAAAGTCATTCAAAATACTTTTTGAATTTAGGAAGAATGCACATTACCAATTTTCTCCTACTTGTTCTTAAAGCCTCCCTTAATGCTTTTTTTCCCTGAACCCCCAGATTGGAGGGAGTGCCCCCATGGCTCCCAGCATGGGTGTCACGTATGTACTCTATTATTGCATTTACCAGTGTAGACTGAAGTTGTGTCTCCACTTGAGGTCAACCATGACTGGCATCTTTATTTTTCCAAAGCTCACAGTAGTGCCTAAGATGGGATAGCTCAATCAATACTCTAACTGAGCTAATACGTAGTTTTTTAGTGCTCAGTATCAGAGAATAACTACAAAATTTCAGGGAAGGGATTACTATACTGACTGCTGAGAAATCTAAGTGAGCAAGACAATTACTTTAAAAACAAATTAAAAAAAATAAACTTTCTACCCTTTTAAGGTTTTGTGCTTAACCACCACTCTGCTCCTTTCTACAAAAGTCAAACTTCATTTATTTCGTTGACGCAGTAAGTTCTCATTGAAAGTAGCGACAGTAGCTAGAAATGTGGATGGTGACATCTTGGCTCTGCAGACAATCAAAACAAGACTTTGCTTTGTAGAAGTCAACCTGGTGGCACTGTTTGATTTTTCAGCCCTGTGCAATTTGTTTCTTTTTATAGTTAATCATAACACTATTTATGGAGTGCTTTTATGATTGAAAAAATGTTTTTTATATTTGATGCAACAACATTGTGAAAGGTAGTAAGGCCAGTCTGTATTATATCCATTTTACAAACAAAGAAATGGAAGTTCTAGAACCAGTAAGAGCCACACATAAGACACATTGATTGAGTTTCCTGATTTATAGGCCAGAATCCACTCACTCTCTTTTTTCCTTCCTGCCTTCCTCCTTCCCTCCATCCTTCCCTCCTTCCTTCCTTTCTTAAGATTTTACTTATTTTTAGAGAGGGGAAGGGAAAGAGAAAGACGGAGAGAAACACGAATGTGTGGTTGCCTCTTGCAAGCCCCCAACTGGGGACCTGGCCTACAACCCAGGCATGCGCCCTGACTGGGAATCAAACCAGCAACCCTTTGGTTCATAGGCTGGCACTCAATCCACTGAGCCACACTAGCCAGGGATAGGCCAAAACTCTTAACAGTTCACTTTAAAAGTACTTCCTAGGTGAATATAAAATGTAATTGTTGAAAAAGAGTAGGAGAAAGGTGACTTGCTGGCTTTTTTCTTACACTGCCAGAAAAGCAGATTTTCCCCCCTAGATTCTAGAAGTATTCCAGGTTTAGGAAGGTTTGTTGCACAACGAAAAGGGGGCACCATTCACATGTTAGTGTGTGTTAATGGTGCTCCTACAGAGTGGATATGGTTCTCAGCCTGTGCCCCTGGTGGCCTTGGGAGAATGTGAAGATTTTTACAGGTGAGACGACTAGTGTTACAGGTGAGGTGACTAGCTGGGTGGCGGGCAGATTGTGTGCTCACTCTTTGAATAAACAAGGCAGGCACTATAGCCTTAATACCTTCTGGGTAGTGCTCAGGCTGCATTGTTGTACCTCGCAAGGGGACTGGCCCTTGACCCAACCAGTGGGTTGACTGGTTCTGATGTCGGAGTATATTTGCTTCGTCCTCAGAATGAACCTTTTGTGCAAGGTGCGTGTCAGCGTTGGAGACTTCACATTGAGAGCAGGTTGTGCCTGCCTGCTGATAAATGTTTGTATTTCTGGTGTGGTGTAATTGGCACAAGACTTGCTTTGACGGAAACGTACCGCACAGGAGGGAGGATGCTGGGGTTTGAATACGGCCTCCTCCTCCTCCAATACCTGGAAGGCCCCTGAATGTGTGAACAAGACTGACAGTTGAGCGCCGCACCTCAGGACAGGCAGCGTTTCCCATACATGCTTGACCTTAAGGACCACCTGGAACTTGCGTGCAAGTCACAGGTTTTCAGATCCTTCCAAAGCCCTGTTGAACCAGAACGTCCCCTCTGTTTAGCAGTTGCGGTCACCGCGGCCACCACGTACTTCAAGTTTGTGGGCTTGAGGATTGGGGGCCTTGAGCCAGGCCTCTCCTCTGCCATTTTCCAATGCAATTTATTCACCTCTAGGCCTTCGTTTCCTTATCTGTGAAATGGAGGCTTTGACTAAAGTTGGCCTCCATTGGCCTTTTTAATTTTGGCATTTTATAATTCTAACGAGAGGGTATTACTTGGTAACAGCAATAGCTCAGGTGACCTTGTGTTATATTGACTTTGATCAATAATCCTTCTCTGATTCCTATAATTTGGGGTTTAAAAACTCTTTGTGTCTGAAATAAACTCTTTCAACTCACATTTCATCTAGAGGGGTGAGTCATTTTCTCAACCGACCAGGAATTTGTGTGTATCCCGCCCACAGTCTCCTCGTCATCTTTAAACAGAGCTAACATCATTATGACAGCAAGATTGTTTAAATTCATCACCATATGTCGGATGTCCAGTAATGGAGAGTTTTCATTTACTTTTTTAATTACAAAACTGTGTCGTTTAAGCCAAAACATCAGTTTACTCATTGGCTCTTGGGTATTGAAACTATTATTACTTAGTATATAATGCCACCTACGTTTACATTGGAATGATTTATCTAGTAGTAGTCTAGTTTTCCTTGCTGTTAGAGGAAAAGCCAGTATTTAAGTTTCATCTGTGTGTATTGTTTTAGGATTGAGACTAGCAAATGAAAAAAAAATTAATGAGAGAAATATTTGAGATTTTTAATATTTTGCAAGAAAATTCAGAGTCAGAAAAATAATGTTCTGTTTCTTCTGGCTATCATTTTAATATCTTTTTTTAAAAATCAAGTTTTAAACATAAAGTAAAATGGCTTGCACCAGAGGAGGCATCTAGTAGTTGATTTCATTATTTAATTCGGTTTCTCCTCAAATTAGTTCATGTCCTGGAATAAATTAATTCTGCAGACTTTGAAGTTCAAGATGAGCAGGATGGTGCTGATGGCTATCTTGCTTTCACGTGTTACATTTGTTTGAAGCACTTGAGACAAATGTAGCAAAAGAGATGGAGCTTCTGTTTTGGAGTGAAGGTGTTCCTGAGAAGGGGCCCTAAAGGGCCCAGCCTTAGTAACTTCCCTTGTGGATTAGGTGACACATCTGTGAAAGCACTTAGTGTCACTCAAACAGTGACGTTAGTGATACCAATATTTGGGCAGCAGCGCAATCCCAGTTTCTGATATTGGGCTATATTTTTGGTGGTTTTGTGTTGCCTAGTAATGCAGACAGCGAATGAGCATTTGCTGTAGGCCAGGTACTTGAATATGTACAACAGCTCAGTGAAGTGGATACTGTTATTTTTTTTGTTTGTTTGACAGATGACACAACTCAGACTTTGTTTGCTCCCAGTCAGAGCTGGGGTGTGAACCCAGGCCAGCTTATCTCCTGGCCACCCTGTGCCGCTGTCTCTTCAAATTACAACTTCCTGTATTCACAGGAGGCCAACCCATGCCAAGAAGATATGGCAAAAGCCTGTCAAGCATCTGAGGGGGGAAAAAAAACCCTTGAGCCTTTTGGTCTTTTCCCTTTTTCCTTCTCTTTATGTTTTGAAACCTCTCAGACTACTAGCAGATGGCCAAGAAATTTGAGACATACATCCAAAGTACTTAGCATAGTGCCTGTCTCCTAACTATCGTGCATTTAACATTTACCGTTGTTCAGCTGACAGAGAAGGCTGAGTTAACATCTGTGTGTACATTGATGTCCGTACATTGCCACAGATGGTGCAGTCCGTGGAACGCTGCTCAGCCCACGCCTGGGAGATGAAAGTGGACCAGGCACAGAGGAGAGCTGGTATCAGACCTGCACGTAACAAAACTTCTCATTTGAAAACCGGGCAGTTCTGTCTGCCCGGTGGTCCTAAAGTACATTCATAAAGGATATGTAGTTCCTGACAGGAATGTGTGAAGGGTGATTATTTCTGCCTCCTAGGGGTTGGCTTGCAGGGGTTGGGGCGCCGGCCCTTCCTTGGGGTCTTTCTGTAGGCGTCCTCTCTCTCAAAGCTCTTTTGGCCTCCACTTCCGTCTATTGTAGGAACTGCAGACCCAGGTCAGGGGCTGCTGGAGCCTAAGCCTGACTCCTGTCTGATTTCCTGCCACCCTCAGAACTGGAACTCGGTGCCTGTTCCCACTATTCATTCATCCCATGTTTCCCATAGCGTCTGAGTCATTAGATGCACCCGGGGCTTGTTTAAAAGCAGATTCCCAGAGATTCTGAGTCAGCAAGCCTGGGGTGAGGCCAGGAGTGGGCCTGGCTAACAGGTGCCCTCCCATGATGCTGATGAACCAATTTTGGAAGCAGTCTATGCTGTGTGTTAGGAATCTTGTCCATTGAGGGTGGTCAGATAGTCATCCATGAAGTACACCTTGGGCTAGTCTGCTGGTGTTGAGTCGTGAGGATTATACAATGACTAAAACAGGGTCCTTCCCTCACTCAGGTCCTTTATGGTTTTGTGTGGATAATTAAATATGTAAATAACAATTTGGTAGAATTATCATTTATAACATTTTTAGGAGAAAAATCTTCTGAAAGCCAAATTGCCAATTAAAATTGGGTTTTTGGAAGGTATCTAACTTTTGAAACCTGCCTGTAAATTTGTGGGACAGTGACAGTTCCACACATATAAAATACCAATTTTAAATGTTCATAGTACCAGGTTGCAAGCCAGGTCTCCAGCCAGATCCGTAGCTGGAGGCAGGTGAAAGGCAACCACACATTGATGTCTCTCTCCCTCTCTGCCTCTCTTCCTACTCTCTCTCTAAAAATAATAAATAAAATCTTAAAAAAAAAAATGTTCATAGCACATTTCATCTACAAATTACATTCTAAAAAGCAAAGAGATCATTTCTGGACCAAGATTTGTTTTATTCCCCTGTGGGATGGTGGAAATTTCCTTTCCTTGGTATTGTTTTATTTTAATTTATTGTTCTGAATTATTTCACAGGAAATTTCCCCCATGTAGAAAAGCAGTGTCTTGTTTTGGGAGGATAGACAGCTATTTCTGATTATTTCTGTAGAGAAATCCTCTATTATGCTTTCCTCTTCTGATGAAAAGCTGGTAAACATGTTATCTGTAATATATGTAGGGAGAACTGTGTAATAAGTGGCTGATTTAAATTTCAGTAACACGTGGTAAAACATAATGGGGGCTTTTTCTCTGACAATGTTAGACAACCTGATGCGTAGCGAAGGAAATGGAATTAAGCAGGGCCTGTGCTATCAATGCATAATCAAGTTACCCTGATTATGTGGCCATCTGAGAACTGTTGAGGTGTACTGCAGTCTCCCAGCTGATGGCCTGGCTGCCCTGACGGCATCCAGGCCAGGGTGCCTTAATTTCACTGGGTTGGTTATAACCATCTTGATTTGCAATGCCAGCCATGCTATGCTAGTGCAGTTCCACTAACGTATGAATGAAACAGCTGTAGTCAAGTGAGTTTTTTTCCTGGTTTTTCTTTGCTTAAGACTAAATGCTGGTACTAAATGAGTGTAGAAATGATTAATTAAAGCATTATTCATGAGTGTAGACTCATGAATGTTCCCATTGAATTATACACCCTACAGTGTAAGTTTTGCGTAAATAAAAGTACGTTAAAAAGCTTTGAGTCTTGTCCTGGCTGAGTGGTTCAGTTGGTTCCTCTACACCAAATGGTCTCCAGTTTGATTCCAAGGCAGGGCACGTATCTAGGTTTCAATAGCTGGTCGGGGCGTATATGGAAGGCAACTGGTGACTGTTTCTCACATAGCTGTTTCTCTCTCTTTCTCTCCTCCTTCCGCCCTCTGTTAAATCAATGGAGGGATATACCCCAGATGAGGATGGAAAAGAAAAAAAAAAAGGTTTTAGCCTTACAAAGTATGCCATACAATTATTCTTCTTATAATATTAATGTATATTAATAATTTTTGAACTTGTGAAGAAAAGATAAACTCTCATGACCTAGAAAATATATACCCACTCTCTTTTTTGGTTAATCTATTGATAGGTAAAGCTGTATGTATGTATTGTAAGGATAGTAATAGCATTTTTAACAGAATGGGGTATATCCCTCTCTGTATGTAATTTTGTATCTTAATTTTTTTTTAACTTAGTGTATATTGTGAGATTTTCCCTGAGGCCACAGACATTCAGAGGCATTGGACATATCTGTCTGACAAGCTCTTGTTTTGCTTTGGCTCCCAAGCAAAGTTCTTTCGATGTTCTCAGGAACCTGTTCACAAGAGTTACCAGGTGGGCAGAAGTTTGTTATCTTTCTGGCACTTTCTAGGGTTTCCTCTCTGTGTTTACTTATTTGTGTTTGTGAATCTCTCAGTTGCACTCATTTTCTAGAAGACGGAGTTCTGTCAATTAGTGTGGTAGGTTACTAAGTCTGTAATTATTCCTATCTTCTGAAAAAAAAAAGAATTGTGTTTTATATCTAAAATTGTTAACCCACAATAGCAGTTCTATGAATCTTTGCAGTAAACAGATCATTGAGTCAAAAGATAGTTGTCTTCTTCCTTCCTTATTTAGTTTTTAGTTGAGCAGTGCCCCTGTTGTGTTAATAAATTATGTTGCTTTTTTCCTCTGGATTTACTTTTTTCTTTTTGCTTATAAAGCATACCTTTCCATTCCCCCTTCACCAAATTGGTCATCAGACATCTGTCCCAAGGTTTCCCACCTTGGCAGGTGCCTGCTATTGACAACATATGGCTCTGTTTAGTTTGAGCTCAGCAAGATTTTAAAAACAAAGGTCTGTCAACTGTCTCTTGCTATAACTGAGATTCTTATATTGTGGAAGAATGAGGATGAAGTTTGTTCCTGTTATTCTCAATGTTGGCTGGCTTAACTGAAAAATATATACTCTGTAGAAAAGTTGGGGGAACTGAGCAAGTATGTCCACAGTAATAGTGCAGGAGATGAAGATGTGAAATGGGATGGGAGAAATGTCTGTGAGTGCCATCACCACCTGACATAATCTAAATATGTTGTTTGCAAATTGCAAGGTCTGCATAATAATAATCTTAATAATAATTTACATGAACACTCATAGGATATTTATAGCTAACATTTATTGGATAGTTACTATGTGCCAGTTTCATTTGATCCTCATAAAAACTGTATGAAGACATATTATCACCCCCTTCTTACTGGTTTTACTGAGTGGCACAGAGAGGTAGAGTAATCTGCCCAAGGTCACAGAATTGGTAAGTGCAAGAGCAAAATATGGTATAGGTGGGTTCTGTGTTTAAGCATTTTATTTGTCATTATAGTTTATTTTTGTGAACTTTTAAGTTCATTTTTTAAAAAGATTTTATTTAGTATTTCCAGAGGGAGTAGAAGGGAGAGAGGGAAAGAGACATCAAGATATGGTTGCCTTTCACCTGCCCTCCAGCTATGGACCTGGCTGGAGACCTGCTTGCAACCTGGTTATGTGCCCTGGCTGGGAATTGAACCAGTGACCCTTGGGTTCACAGGCTGGCGCCTTATCCACTGTGCCACCAGCCAGGGCCTTAAGTTCATTTTAAGGAAGATAATTTTCTAAGTTTGGCCAGGGGTAGATAGTCATTTCCCATTTCTGGTTGTTTTAAATCCTGTGCCACTAACCCAATGGCATGACCCATGGCAGTGAATTAGCAGCCCTTATGACCATGCTATTGTGAGTCTGGAGAGAATTAATAATGTTTGTCTGGTTCTTTGAGCTGCACTGATGAAAGGTACTCTAGTTGCTGAGTACAAAGTCTTTTTGTTAATGCTTCCCATCATCCTGGCCTCTTTTTTTTCTTTTGCCAGACATTCAGATCAGTGTCAGAAGATAGGTGATAGAGGAACAAATTGAATTTCTGGCTTATTTTTATTTGATATGTTAGGGGACATTTTTTTTTTTTTTTTCTTTTTCCTTTCTCCCCTCTCTCCAAGCTTGTGGTATTTAAGTCCTGTGGTGGCATAAAAGGCCCTCTCAATGCTATACCTCCAGGACATTACTTAGTGTATCACTACTTAGTAAGGGATGGAGGGTGAGAAGCAGTGCAGAGACTAGTTGGCTGGTATAGTTCCCTCTAGGTCATTTTTACCTTTATTGGTGGGCAAATACCTTTAACTACTGGTGCTGGCTGGCAGCACTGGCCAAAGCAGTTGTGACCCATAACCATGAACTTAAACCAGCAGTTCTAAAGTGGGGTACCTGGGCCAGCAGCCTTAGCATCTCCAGGGAACTTGCTAGCAATGCACATCTTGGCCCCACCTCAGCCCTACTAAATCAGGTTCAGTCGGGGTGGGTGACTCCGATGCTGAAGTTTGAGGACCAGCTGACCTGGGGCCAGGGGAACGCATCGTTTTGAGACCTGTAGCCTGTGCTGTGCTTGCTGAAGGGGGGGGCTGTCAAAACCAGATTCCCAGAGGGTTCCTTAACCAGCTTCTGCCTCTGGTCTAGGGCAATACAGGTTTACGAACTAATGCTTCACTACCCTACAACAGTGAGAGTCCCTGCCAGCTTGTGCTTTAGAGGCACACTCTAGTGGGCCCCTGGGTTGTTTATCGTCCTCGGGGCTGAGAGTAGCCTCTTTGAGCTCCCTTTCCCCGGGGACTTGAAACGGCATCCAGAGAGCAGGGAGGTGACTCACCGCAATCATAGGGTAGGGACACGCATTCCAAACAAAGTATGAGGAGGGAGGGTTCTTTTTTCTAAACACTGATTACATAAAACCCCTATTTCTATATTTTAGTGAGTGCCTCCTAAAGAACGTAACTAGGAAAACTTGAGGCAGGCATGGGAGGTTTTATTCGGGGGTGGGACATAAACATGTGAATAAATGAGAAAACTGTACAAGTGTGAATGGACTGAGTAGTTGGTGTTCTGTTGTTGGTATTGGAATCCTGTTTTGCTTTTACCCACTATAATCCAGCTTTCCAAATTGATTACTTTCTTATTTATGTAATTTCTCCATAAAGTAGCTGTTAGTAAAATAATTCACTGTAATTTGGAGAAGTCAAAGATAATTAAAGCTAGTGATACAAGGCAGCAAAGCACAGTAGTTAACTTTGTGACCTTGAATAAATTGCTTCTTTGTGCTTGAGTTTTCTCCTCTGTAAAGTGGGTACTGTACTTAACAGTTGTTGTGCAGGTAAAATGGGTATATGGAAAAGTGGCTGGCCCATAATGAACAATAAATATTAGCTGATTGATACTTTGGAGTGGTCCATCCTATTAAAAAATGATTTCTACTTTTTCCCTGAGTACACTTTCAAATCAAAATGTAAATGAAGACCTTGGAATAAATGATTGGACTTAACCATTTGACTGGACTCTAATTGTGTAAAATTTCCTAATCAGTATACTTATGTCCTGGTTAACTGAGTTTCTAGAGAGCTGATGTTAACTTTGATAATTGGGTTTATTATGGGACTTCAATTCATTGCTTTGAGCATCATGCCAATTCAGTTATGAAGGTCTAGAATATTGGATTAACTTTATTCAGCATGTTCTCTAAAAGCACTGTTTTGACTACATCTCTGACATGAGTTTGTTTTGATGTAATTTTCCTCTTTTCACATTGAGATCAGATACAGTGAAGTCAGGGGTTTTGGCTTGTTGAGTTCCAATGAGATGATTTTATCGTACATCTAATCTCTAATTTAGAAACCTGTCAAGGTATAATAATTTGTAAGCTGTTCTGAATTTGTAATGCATTTTTTCTTATAAACTACATATCTAGAGCATGGCCAGCTGCAGGGAAGCCCTTCAAAGCCTGCCCCACCTGAAACAGAGATCCAAGACCTACAGGGCAGAGGGCCTAATCATCATGTAAGAATTTTCTGTAGGAAAATGGCTGATACATGACAGCTAGGATACAAGATCACATTTTTCTGTCCTCTGCCCTTCCCTAAACTGTGTGATCTTAGCTGGTTGTGTCAGTAAAACATTTTGGACTTCCGGTCAGGATGGAGGTGTAGGTAGACATGCTTTGTCTCCTTGCACAACCAAAGACGGAATTACAACTAGATCTCAAAACATGTAACACCAAACGCCATTCAAAAAGTGAGCTGTATGGAAGTCCAACAACCAAGGATCGAAAGAAGCCACATTTATCAAGATGCCATGGAGACTCAGTGTGGCATGGAGGGCCAGCAGCAGTGGTAGAACTGACAGGCCCACATTCACATGCTGGATAAAAATCTGGAGGGATACCTTGGGAACAAGTGATTCCAGTCCTAGGCCAGACCACACAGCCCAGGGTTGTAGTGCTGGGAGCACAGAGTCCCAAACAAGATAGACCAAAATCGGACCAATTGGACCACACCAAGACACATCAGAATTAGAATGTCAAAGGTTAAAGATAAAGAGAATCTCATAAGCAGTGAGAGAAAAGCAGTTACCTACACAGAAGTTCCCATAATACTATCAGCTGATGTCTCAAAAGAAACTTTGTAGGCAAGAAGGGACTGACAAGAAGTATTCAAAGTGATGAAAAGCAAGGGCCTACAACCAAGATGATTCTATCCAGCAAAGCTGTCATTTAGAATGGAGGGGCAGATAAAGTGCTTCCCAGACCAGGAAAAGCTAAAAGAGTTCATCATCACCAAGCCATTATTACATGAACTGTTAAAGGGATTTATTTAAGAAAAAGAAGATGATCAAAAACTATAAACATTAAAAGGGCAACAAATTCACAACTATCAACAAGTGAATCTAAATAACCAAGCTAAGGAAACAACCAGAACAGGAACAGAATCATAGGTATGAAGATCATTTGGAGGGTTTTCAGCTAAGAGGGGGAAGGAGGACAAGGGTGGAAAAGGTGCAGGGATTAAGAAGCATAATTAGCAGGTACAAAAATAGGGGATGTTAAACATAGTACAGGAAAGGGGGAAGTCAAGGAACTTAACACACACAATCCATGGTCATGAACTAAGGGCAGGGGATTGCTGGAGAGAATGAGGGTACCAGCCAGAGGGAGACAAATGGGAAAAATTGGGGACAACTGTAATAGCCTCATCAATTATATATGTAAATATTTTAAAGGAAGGTTTGGAAGCAGGGGGTAGGAGAGTGGCCAGGGTGAATGAGGTGAAGCCCTTTAGGTCATGTGTACTCATCATTACAGGTGAGAGCTGGAGGGAAGGTGAGCCACCAGTAGCCTGCGGGCTCTTGCTGGGCAATTTGCAGCTACATGCAGAGCCTTTTTATCTGTTGTGTAAGTAGCGGCTGCTTGTGTAGTAGGCCCTTTTCCATACTTTCTCTAAAAGAGTTTAAATGGACGAAGGTCAGTTATAAAAGGCCACTTATTTTTATTTTTAATTTCTGCTTTTACTTACCTCTGTTTCATATGGGCATGCATTTGATTTCTGTTCAAAGATAGTGGGTTTAAAAAAAAAACCCCACCAATATGCAAAACATTAAAGATCTTTTCCACTTCCCCTGTGTATTCTCTGTGAAAAGGATCTGAATTGTTTATAGACTCCAACAAGCTTTTGGTCAAGTACATGTTTTTAAATTGTGTTGAACATGCAAAGAAAAGACAGACTTGAGCTTGTTAAAAGTTATTCCTGTCAAGTCCCATGTAGCTTCGAATGTCAAACATGACTTGAAAATGTTTTCCCCAAGTGGCCATGTCTTAACAGTTTATGTTGTTGAGGGAGTTCCTTGGAAGGAATTAAGTTCTGGGAGGTCACATTTTTCTTTCAAGTTGATTTCCAAAGTGAAAATGAACGTCTGTTTTTTAACTTGAACTTTGGGGAAAAAAAAAAAAAATCAATGAAGAGCTTTAGAACTGTGCAATGATTGTGTTATATGGAACTGGGCTTCCCCATCTCTGTAGCCAGAAATGAATCTTGACAGCTTCCTTTGTAGCTATAAAAATGAAGAGAGAAAGAGAAGAAGAGGTAAAAAACGCTGAGTCTGGGCAACTGTTCTAATCACTTAAATCTTAGTGACATAAATGTCTGTTTATATTAAAGGGGCTGGACCAAATAACAATAGTTTTTTTCTTTTTCTTTTTTTAGTTAACTGTTTCCCCCCCTGGGAAATCACTTTGTAAACTCCTCAAACTCTCTCCCAGAAAACATATGAATGGCCAAAACTTACGCAGTTTTTACAGTGAAATTCCAATCAAAGTGATATATTTGATTATTTATTTTTCTTGAGTATTGGGGCTAACAGAAGAGGTAATAGGAACACTCTAGAAATATTTATACTATACTGTCTTTGGAAGGAATATATTTTATGCTTTGAGTTATAATTTAGTACTTTAGGTTGAGCCATGGCAAGTATCTGTTTCAGAAAAAACTGGAAAATGTGTTCTGAGTTACCTATTATGTCTTGTACCCCATTTCATATTACAAAGAGACACTATCACCTCTCAGGTGGCACTGTGGATCTGGACCAAGTTGAGGAATTTTTTTAATGTACCATGGTTTTTGTTTTTCCTGGTTAGAGATAATAAGTACTTTAAATTTTCAGTGGGATTGTTGAGAGACGGATGGTCAAAGGAAACACTGCAAAGGGGAAGGAAAATCAAGGAGGAGGCGATGATGAAATTATTGCTTGACTAATGATAGTCATTGCAACATTTGGAAACGTTGTGTATTGTCCTTAGCATTCCAAGATGTAACTGTTGGGGGACTGTCAAAGTACCCCTTGACTTTTCTGTAATGTCTGTAGAGGATTTATGGTTGATTCATTTCACCTGTATCCATTTTCCTGGCTGAAGAGCTGGCTGCAAGGCCTTGGAAATGAGCAGTGGGGATTGGCTCATGTGAAAAACCTATGAACATAGGAAGTCATTTAAAAAATTTAACTGATTTTTTAAATAACTTTATTTTCATATCTCTAAACATCGTGCTGGTTTTGTTGTTCATGGTTTTTCTTTTTAAAGTTTTGAGGTATCATCTGTTATCTAAATTTTCAAGGTGAGGATTTAGCTTTTTTCCTTCTCTCTGTCTAACCACTACCATACACACATACTTCCCACCTCCCATCCTCTCTCCGCACTCTGTCATAGTTTCCTTTGGTTCAGCCTTCAGCGCCTGCATTGCAACTGAGTGTACAGCTCAGAACAGAGCCATGTCATCCATCAGTCACCATTCCTTTCTTTCTACTGTACACTTTGTTTTCCCTGACATTACCAAGGGTCCTTTCTGGTGTGTACTTTTTATGAGTCATTATCTTATCTTTAAACTCTGCCCTATTCATACCTTCTTTTTCGCTTAAGAATTCTATCAATTTCATCTTTTAGAACAGGTTTCTCCCAGAGCTTTCTTCTCTAATCTAGATCCCCTACCCACCCCCTGGCTAGTGTCATCCTGGAGATTTCCTCTGTTCTGATATTTGTCTCTTCTAACAGGTTCCTCCTTCTTTGTTGACTCAAGTTTTTGGTGGAGCCCTGCCTCTGGGCTGATCTTACGGTCAGCTGTTCAATCTCAGTGTTCTGAAATTTCACATTTTAAATGATGTCATTTGGTATATATGTGTGTTTTAATTAATAGTGTTGGGTACTTGATGAACTTTTTGAATATAGAAACCCTTATGCTTTAGTTCTGAAAAAGTTTTTGAATTAACTCTTACTTTCCTCTCCGTAGCTCTCTCTTTATGTCAGATGTTAGATCTCCTGGACTGATCCTTAAATTTTACCTTGCCTCTGTTTTTTTCCATGTCATTGTCTTGTATTATTTTCGGAGATATTTGTTAATGCTTTTTCTTCCCATCCTCCTATGGAGCTTTCCATTTCTGTCATCAGGTTTAGAGTTTCCAAAAGCTCTTTTGTTATTCTGAGTGCTTTTTATAGAATGGCCTGCTCTTACTTCATTGATGTCCTGTCTCCTCTCACCTCTTTTAAGAAGTTTAGTGAGTTTGTAAGTCGTCTTCACCTTGAATAGTGTTTCTTACAACTTGTTTTCTATATTTTGGTTTCTGTTTTAGAGATTTTATTTTTGAGGTGTCGATAGTCTTTAGTTGTCTTCTGTTTTCCAGGTGGAGGGACAAAAAAGCTGAATGGGAAGATCTGAGTGTTTAAACTGAGCTTGTCAAGTGGGTGGGCAGATTTTGTGGGGGCAACCCTGCTGTCAGCGACTGTAGGTCATCGGAGATTGGTCACATCTTCCATAGAAAACTCTCCTAATTGTTTGGCTGGAGGATGAATCCTGGCTGTCAGCTCTCCAGGGATTATGTGGAAAGGAGGCTGGGGGTCTGAGCATTTAGAATGATTGTTTTCTTAATCCCTCTGGTTTTGGTAGTTTCTCAACTGTGCATTGTATTCTCAAGCCAGGAACCCTGTTTGACCCTCTTCTGCTGGACAGGTGAGGGATGGTCATGGTGATTGGGAGAGTGGGGTGGGGGTGTAGGAGCCAGATTGCTTAAGCAGTTTTCAACCAGTCCTTATTTTAGCTCTTCCCTGTTTCCAAGAAAATCAGCTTACCTCTGCTCCCGAAGTGCTTCTCAGCTCCAATGCCTGCGCTGTGAGAACTCTGCTGTGTGCAGTATGCAGGTTTTTAGCTCTCCTCCAAGTTGGAGTAGAATTGGTTTCTCAAGTCTGCAGTCAGATACTGCTAATTATTATCCTAGTCCAGCTTCTAAATTTTTTCTTGTTTTCTCCTCTTCCGTTCTCTCCATCTTTTAAAAGACAGACCCTGTGTTTCAGTGAGACTTCGAGAGGGTTCTAGATTTGATGCTTGTGCCCCTGGACACTTCTGTGTGTGTTTTCCTGTCTTCTCCAGCAGATCACCTTTCCCCTGCATCCTATGCCTTCCCTGTTCTATGGGGGAGAACCTCATTCTTCTAGTCATCAGACCAGAATGTAGGGTCAACTTTGGCTTTTCTGTTTCCCTTGCTTCCCCCCTATTATATTTCCAACCAGTGAACAATTTCTTCCAGAACAAAGTGTCTCTTACTCCCAGGGCCACAGTGTTCTTGGAAAGATCGTACAAGTGGTGGAGTGGACAGCGGCTGGGTGGACATCCCCTCCCAGTGAGCCCCAGTCTGTTCCTAAATGGGATACCTTGTCTGGAGCATCCTGTCTGGTTCCAAGAGGAGAGACAGAAACTGGGTCTTCAGGTTCTCCCATTATTTTCTCTCAGGGTTGAGTGATGTCTTCTTTCGGGCGAAGTGGATACTCCACTGAGGGCTGATAAAAGGGAGGAAAAAACCCTGTTTTGTTTATTTATTTCCTGCAGTTTTGCCATGTCACCAAGACTAGCATACCAGCCACATTTCTAACACCAAATGTGGACACTGGCTCCCCGGAGCTAGTGAAGACCCCACAGGCTAAGAGCTTAGTCTCATAAGTCTGCCCCCCTACTTCACACACCAGTTGCAAGTCCTAGGTAATCACCTGTATTTCTTTTATTGTTTTTATGATTTTATTTATTATTTTCAGAGAGAGGGGAAGGGAGAAAGGCAGAGAGGGAGGAAAACATCAATGTATAAATTTACCTTTCACCTGCTTCCAGCTACAGATCTGGCTGGAGACCTGGCTTGCAACCTGGTTACATGCCCTGGCTGGGAATCAAACCAGCAACCTTTGGGTTCTCAGGCTGGTGCCTTATCCACTGAGCCACCAGCCAGGGCCACCTGTATTTCTGACTAACTGGCCATAAAGTGGGGGTTCTCACAACTCCCCTCCTCAGGTTCAGTAATTTGCTATAAGCTCACAGAATTCAGGAAATGCTTATCTGATAATATATTGGTCTATTGTAAAGGATACAACAAAGATAGAGGTGAAAGATGGAGAGGTTTCAGAATAGTCCAAGCACAGGAGCGTCTGTCTCTGTGTGGCCGGGCTGCTGTCCTCCCATGGATGCTGCCATCCACCAGAATCTCTCTGAACCCTATCATGTACTGTGTTTAATGGAGGTTTCATACATTGGTACCATTGATTAGATTGTTGGCAGCTGTTGATTGAACTCAATTTCTAGTCCCTCTGTCTTCCCCTGAGGTTGAGTAGGGTGGGACTGAAAGTTCCAGACCCCTCATCACATGGTTGGTTTCTCTGCTAGCCAGCCATCTCCTACAGGCACCTCATGCTGTAAATTCAGATATGGTGGAAAGGGCCTTGCTATGCAAAGCAAAGGATACTCTGCTCACTTAATCCCTGAGGAAACTCCAAGGGTTCCACTGTATGTGTCCAGGGAGGATTGTGGTTTCTAGATTCCAGAGCTGGGTGATGACCAAATGAGATAACTATTTGAAACAATTTTCTGATCTGAAAGCCTTACAAAGATCTAACTTTTTTTTTTTTTTAATTTTATTGTTGTTGTATTACATCCATCCCCAAGATCTAACTTTTTAAAGCTTTTTATTAGTAAGTGTCAAGTTTATCTCTTGCTTTTTCCCCCCTTTTTTGGCCATTAATCTTTTCCCTTCTAGCTAGGCTAGTTCTCTGACTATGTATACCTTGCTCATCTTTGCCCCCACACACTTTATCTTTATGGCACCTTTAGCATTGATAACAACTGGGTAGTAATTGATTGCTCAAGACTGACACCTGTGCTGATTGGTCAGGGTCCCAAGCATGGTGTCTGCCGAATGTGCTGTAGAAGGTTTCAGTGACGTGCTGGTTATGTCCTCTCCTAGGCAGATCTGCGGTTTTACGCTGCATCTCTAAAATGGTACCTGTGCTTCTGGGCTGAGTTCAAATCACTTTATTTCCAAGTGTCTTTCTGTACTACTTACGTAATGATCATTAAAACGTGGCTTGCTCTTCATTGTTCTAGATCTCTGAGTCCCATTAAAATGCAAACTCCTCCAGAATGGGAGTGTTCTTTCTGTGCACACAGCAGCAGTGTTCAACAGAGATCCAAGTGTAGGTGAAGGTGAGAAGAGTTGGAATTGTGAAGATTTTACACGCTGCTGCTGCTTGGCACTACGACATTTGGGCAAGTTAGGTCGCCACTCTAGACCTCTGTTTTCTCACTTGAAGGTGAATGAGATTACATGACCTCTAGAATCCTGTATAAATAAACAAACAAACAAAAAGTGTTTTGTTTTTAAATTCCCGAGCAGCTGTTCAGTATGAACTGCGATAGTGTGAACTGATGTCATATAGAGTGGATGGGTAGGGTCGGAATTGGGTTTCTGGTGATTTCATTCCATAGCCTGACTGATTGCTGAATGCAGCCAACATTTCTCTGAGTAATAAAAGGGAGTTATATTTTCCCTCGAGTACCGCTTAAGAGACTAGCTGTGGTTTAATAGTTGGCATATACGAGGTCTGTCCCGAAAATACCGAGCCAATGTCAGTATAATCTCAAGTTTGTACGGCTGATACTTTTGGGACAGACCTTGCACACGTCCATCTAATGAGTTCTTTTAGAGTGGTCCTAAGTTTTTCACAGTCTGTAACAGATAATGGAATTTTTTTTTCTGATTTCAGAGTAACAGTCCAATGTTCTGTTAACATTGTAGAACTACATAAGTGTAGAACATTTTTTAGTTTTGTTTCACAGATGTAACTGCTATTGGCAGTTGGTGTTGGCAGGATTTTTGGAGATTACAGATGCTTGCCAGTTATCAATTCCTCATTTGTTACTTTCCTTTCTAAATTAATGTTAACGAGTATATGGTAAGGATATGAAAGTAGAGAAGATGGAGAACAAAATGAAGGTACACATTTCTTGAGCAGGCAGTTAAAGGGTCTGAAATTTGTTCTGTTGGCTGTTCTGCATTTTAACTTGGGATTTGGTGAGAGAATGAAATTCTAGACAAGAACCAAAAACATTGTGGTTGACCAAACATTGACATTTTACCTGCCTTTTTTCCCCTTGTTCTTCAGAATAATGTCTCAAGTATACGCATTTCCATTCAGTCCTCCCTAAGAGAAATTATGTAGTGTTGAGTGATGATGGTGCTAGCCTCCTCAATTTTTATATACGTTCGTTTGAATGTTTTTCTCATTTCTCAGATTCACATAATATGAACATCAAAATTTTGCTGTAGACTAGAAAATATAAGTATTGAAGTTTTGTTATTTCAAGCTATTTTTTAACAATGCCAAAGATTGCTTCCTTTTTTGTTTTTTATTTTTTTTGGGGTGGGGGGTTTGTTTCCTTCCTTTTACCTCCTGTTGACCCATGCTAGAAAAAAAAAATTCTCTAATTTCAGTAAAGACATTGCTATGTGGCTGAATATACCTTTTGCTGCCTTAGAAAAAGCCTTCAATTAAAACATTGATGCTGTAAACTGTTACTGGATTAGAAACACTGAAACAGCTGGGGAAGAGGCATTTTAAAAATTCTGCTTTGTGATGGACATTTCATAATACTTAAGGGAACAATCCATCAAGAAGAAATAACTCTGATAAACATATATGCACCCAACATAGGAGCTCCGAAATATATAAGGAAAATCTTGGAAGACTTTAAGAAAGACATAGACAGCAACACACTAATAGTAGGGGATTTTAATACCCCACTATCAACAATGGACAGATCTTCCAAACAAA
>PVIW01004658.1:0-125967 GCA_004026585.1 Noctilio leporinus | reverse complement strand
ACCGAAGGCCTATTCACTGTATTCATATATTTGGTTCTGTTTTGCTTGTTGTTAGTTTTGTTCATTATTGTCCCGTAAGAGGTGAGATCATATGGTATTTGTCCTTCACTGACTGGCTTATTTCACTAAGCATAATACTCTCCAGTTCCATCCATGTTGTTGCAAAGGGTACAAGTTCCTTCTTTCTTTCTGCCATATAGAATTCCATTGTGTAAATGTACCCAAGTTTTTTGATCCAATTATACACTGATGAGCACTTAGGCTGTTTCCAGCACTTGGCTATTGTAAATAGTGCCGCTATGAACATAGGTGTGCATAGGTTCTTATGAATTGGTGTCTCAGGCTTCTTTGGGTATAGTCCAAGTAGTGGAATTGCTGGATCAAAAGGCAGGTCCATTTTTAGTTTTTTAAGGAAACCCCATACTGTTTTCCACAGTGGCTGCACCAGCCTACATTCCCACCAACAGTGTATGAGGGTTCCCTTTGCCCCGCATCCTCACCAGAATAAACTCAAGAAGGATAAAGGATTTAAATATAAGCAGTGCCACCATAAAGGTCCTGGAGAAAAATATAGGCAGTAAACTTTCGGATATCCTACGCAGAAATAGGTTTACTGATACATCACCAAGGACAAAGGAAATAAAAGAACGAATCAACAAATGGGACTATATCAAATTGAAAAGTTTCTGTTCAGCTAAAGAAAACACCAGCAAAATTCAAAGGGAACCAACTGTATGGGAAAACATAATTGCCAATGATACCACAGACAAGGGTCTGATCTCCAAAATATATAAAGAACTAATGCGACTCAACACCAGGGAGACAGACAGCCCAATTAAAAAATGGGCAAAGGACCTGAACAGACAACTCACTGAGGAAGATATACAAAGGGCCCAGAGGCTGAAAGAATGCTCAACATCACTAGTCATCAGAGAGATGCAAATTAAAACCGCAATAAGATACCACCTCACACCTGTCAGAATGGCAATCATCAACAAATCAACAGACAACAAGTGTTTATATGTTTTAACTGTATTTTTCAAGATTTCGTCTAGGAGAGTGTATATTCCCCCTTGAGATTCCAGAGAAATATGACAAGGATAAAGTTACCTTGCATATATTCCCATTTATTACATTCATTGATTTCTTCCACTTTAGCTTTTTTTATCTCTGACAGTAACAAGGAAATCCCCCAAACTTTACAGAATGGTCAAGAAAGAGCAGCATTTGCTTCACACCGCAGAATCGGACACTAAAACATCACATATCACTCATTTTCTCTCTTTTTCTCTTAACTAAGGGTTTGTAAACTGGAGGCAGTCCCAGGTGTTACAGCTAGGAGAGTGATTTTGAGAGTATAAATTAATGCGGATGGAGAAGGGGACCATGGACCGGCCTCTGAGTGGTCAGGGAGTGAAATTCCAAGTTTCAGTTCATTTCGTTTTCCCCCGTCTGAGTTAGTAGGCTCACTTCTGTTACTTTCATGCAGGTCCTAAAGTTGGCATTCGAAACGGTAGTAGTTGAGCAGCAGCCAGATAATGCTGTGCCTCTCTGGAAAGCCGTCTAGTATAACTGACATCAGGCTTCGGTTTAAACCGTAGGGAGTTAGAGATCAGGTGCTGTTGGTTGACTTGGCTGGAAACGTATCTGCACTTGCATTTTACCATCTCACCTGCGCTGTACCTGCGAGAGTACAGAGGCAGCTACCACTATGTGGAATAACAGAAACAGGACCAGGGTTCTACTCACTTACTTAGCTAAAGGTAGTGCAGAGGCTTGAAATCCAGGGGGGAAATGGGATCATTTTAATATGGAGCTAAAGAAGAGTTGGTATTTCCTATTAAGCCTGGACCCAGTCATTTTCATTTTATTCCTTTATTATTCTTGTGTAGTGTACAGACTTGAAGCAATGAATATACTTGCTGGATTCTCGTTGTGGGGCAAGCAGTGAAGTCAGGCTGGGGGGATAGAAATAATGAAGGAAAGTAGAAGGAAATGAAAAGGTGAGGGGTGGGGGGAAAAAGAAAATGTGGTAGGAGAGGGCAGACCAAAAGGTCACAGATTCAGCAACATGAATAGAAATGAAAGGAACTGATTCTGGCCTAGGTAATAATCTGGATTCCAAACAATTATATCATCAAATTCTCCTCGAAGTGAAAAGATGGAAAGGAGCCGAGTTGAGCTGGTGTTTTATGTAGACTTGTCTGTGGGCTCCTTGAGTTTTTTGCAATGTAGATAATATGCTGCCTATTAGTTGAGAATCAATACATACTTTTCAAATGAATGCTGAGCTATGTTTCCGCTTTATGTATCATGCAATTTAGTGTCTAATAACTCAGGAAAGTAGACACTACCTCCGAGTTACAGAGGAATATTCTAAAACTCATACACAGAACACCCTAAAGAGCTATTAAACAGTAGGTGTCGATTTCAGACTCATGCCTGATAGATCCCAAATCTGGTGGCTTTCTCATTTCCCATTACTATTTGATCTGCCACTGTTGTGCACACTTGAAAAATAATTAGCCTTTGCCTGTATAGATAATCAGACCAACTAGTCTACTGGAAGAAAATAGAAGTAGTCACACTGATTCTATTTAAAATCTAATGGAAGCAAAAGAAGACTTAAATTATGTGATAATCATAATTCTAATTGTTTCACAATGTAATATGTTTTAAAACAGCATTTTATTGTTTTTGATGCTTAGGTAGAAACCATGTTTGTGGAACTTTGTAAAATTTTCAGCACTGATGGTTCATGTTTGTTGAAATTCCTTTGTCTCATTTGATTGTACTAAGTCAAAATAGGAAATTGATGTTAAGTTAACTATTCAGAAGGTTTATATTTATAAGAAATTTATGGGCAGAAGTTTAAAACTTACATGCCAGAAAAAGAATGTGAAATATAGGCATATTTCCATTAAGGAAAATGTAAAAATATCAAAAAATTTTAAATTCAACTCATTTGCCAAAATCTGAACACCCATACATAGAATGGTCCCTGATACAATTTAAGAAAAAGAAAAAAGAAAAAAGAGAAGAAAAAAAAAAAAAAAAAGAGAAAGAACTCCTCATGAGCAAAAGTTCAGTAATGGTCCCAATGATAGAGTCCTCCTAGGCCATTTATCTTCATTCATCAGGCAGGAAAGAAAAAGATAACTGCTGTTTTATACAGATTAGATTTCCAGAGAACATATTAACAGTATATTATTGCCTTTGTCCTTCAAAGGGATTTTTTGGCAGGCAAGACATAGTGAGGTCTGAAGGCACCCCATTGATGAAGTAGGAGAGACAATCGCCTTTCACTGAATAAACCTGCATTGTGCCTTGTAAACTTTTTCCAGCCTTTGAAATGTACTCACTGCACTGGAATTCTTTTGAGATTCAAGGCATCACAGCACAACCTGACATGTCCCCAGGGACTAAACCCTGGTAATGACCACAATGATAGCAACCTCGTTACAGTCACCATCATTGCGAATAGAATAGATGCCCTCCCCTACCTCTGAAGGCTTCTTTTAGAAGCCAGGTCTTGTAAAGCTGCACCACTGTTTGCAATAAAAGTGTGAGTGGAGCTTAAGCTCAGCTCTGCAGTGAAATATTGACATAATGATCATGTTAGTTTGTCAATAATTTTAAACTTCTATAATACATAGGATTCTGAAGACTAGAACAGTAACTTCACAAGATTCTATTCTGGCAATGTCTATTTTAACATATTTTGCTCAGTGTTGCAAATTATAATGTTATACCCTTTGTGGCATGTAGGTGACATGTTCCATTCCATGCTTACATTAAACACAAAACGACAGCATGCTCATCTATGTGTTTTTATGACATTGATTTTCAGGCCTATG
The DNA here is from genome assembly GCA_004026585.1 of Noctilio leporinus. Lineage (NCBI taxonomy): Eukaryota > Metazoa > Chordata > Mammalia > Chiroptera > Noctilionidae > Noctilio > Noctilio leporinus. The sequence goes on along the minus strand of PVIW01004658.1, from coordinate 122,110 downwards.
AATATTTCTCATTTCCTAATGTACATTTTGTAAGGCCAATTATATTGAAATGTTCCTAGTCAAAATATTTTAAAATATATTGAATTATTTTTTTTAAGAAACTGCTTTATCAAGGTAGATTTACCCCAAAAGTTCCAGTCCCAACTTTATGTTGATAAAATTAGCAAAGGAGTAGGTGCACATGTGACTAAGATCTTTTTCTTGAGAAACACTGCAAAGTTTCTATTTTCCTGTCAGTTGGAAAGGCATTTACAGAGTCATTAACTTACACCTTCCATGTAAAGCAGAGTATAAAGTATTTTGCTACATGCTTAAAGGGACAGACTCTGAAGGTATATGTTCAAATTCGTTTCCTTCCACTTGTATCCGTGAGGCTTGCAGTTCATGTCTTAATTTCTCCAAGCCTCATACTTTCACATTCTTTGTCAAGAAAACAATGTAAAGAAGAGAGGAAGGAAGGAATTCGGTGTTCATCTGATAGGAATAATGCGAGGTCAAAATGGGTCATTCTTGGAACTCTGCTTTCTTCCAAGTGTGCTCTACATAAATGTATGCTGCTCCTACTACTGTGTAAGGCAGAGATGGCCATTGTATTTCACAAATAAGCAATTTGATGCTCATTGAGTTATAACTCATTTAAAGTCAAATAGTTAATCCAGTGCTAGGAATATATTAAAATACATCTTCCACTTATGTAAAGTCTGGTTTTAGGGAGAAATTTTTTTCCGTATTTTATGAGATACTGAAATTAACAATTCATTTCAATGATTTACTACATTAGTAATATCTCTATATCATTGACGTCTTTATGTAATATCAAGAAATGCAAAAAGAAATAGCATCAGGTTTATGTCAGATTACAGACTGACTAAAACTTGGATTTAAATGTCTTTTAATACTTTGCACCTACCACTTTCTAATGAATATGGCTAAGAGATTTAACCTCTCTAAATCTTGATTGTTCGTATGAAAAGAGAGAATAATGAAATATTTGTCATGGTTTATTTACTAACTTAGTTGTCTTCCAGAAATATATTCATAAGTGGGCATTGAAATGCACATAGGGACATTTATTATAGCATTATTTACACTAGCAAAAAGTATTGTTGAATATATGGCTATATTTCCCTTGATAAGAAATAAATATAAATTATTTCATTATTTTAAAGTCTAATAAACCAGAAAAAAGTTACCTATAAAACAAATACAAATCAACACAAAAATAATTTAAGATTAGAGACAAAAAAAGTGCTCACTCTTAGAGATAGAAGACAGGCAGATATATTTGTACACAACCATGAAAATGTAATAGAGGAAATGGTAGGGATCTCTACAAGGCAGTGGATAGCCAAGGGTAAACTCATCTTTGAGGTGCAGTCAACGAAGTGTTTAGGAATGTACAGGGATTTTTTATTGAAAAAGAAATATGAATTTGTTTTTGAAGGTTGAGTAGGAATTCCCAAAGCAGAAAAATGGAGAAAATCCAATTATGGCTGAGAGAAATAGCAATTTTATTCAGGGACATTCAATCTGTTTTATGTTGTTGGCAAGGAAAGTTTGGTTAGTTTTTTCTTTTTTAATCTCCTATTCTTTAAATATTAGCTCCAGTTAATCTCTGCAAATGAGATGCCATTCTGCTCCTATTAAAAATGTGAATCACAGTTACGACCAGAAAAGCTGCAGGTATGGGAGAAAGTATGCAGACTATCTGAATAAAAATAGCCTGCTCTCCATACATCCATGCACCATTTAATTCTTTTCACCTCTTTTCTTAAATATTAATGTTACCTAAATAGTTTTCAATGTTTTGATGCCCAAAAGTTCTACAGATATAAATAATTAGGAACATGTATGTTCTACTTTGTACTTTATTACACAAATGACTTCATCCGTCTTTCTTAGACTTTTATTCCCACTACAGCTGTGCTTTATCCTCATTGATAAAATGTACTGCATTCTTGACATCAAAGTATCAATCAGGTTTCACTTTGGTCCCATTCACTAGACCTCCAACATACCCTAAATTCCTGTCTCACTCTGGAATTGCCTCCTGTGATGTTGGAGAACTGGCCCACCACACCCTCATTGACCTTGAGCATGTCCATCTCCTTCCTCAGTTCCAGGAAAGATGCCCTGCACTTCGGACAGCCCCTGAAATGCACTCGCTGGGACCACCACTGATTGATGCTCTTCCATTCACAGTGAACTCTGCCCTTTTCTCTATTTTCCTAATAGCAAAGACAGGGCAGCTCTGTGTCCCCACAGAGGGTTTTTAAGCAAGGATATGAGATTGGGAGTCAGAATAGTATGTAATAGACACACACAACCCTGTCACCGAAGGGCGGTGGGTCTCTCTGGGTCTCAGTCTGCATCTAGGAATCAAAACTAAAATAATATTGGAATGTGGATTAAATAGCACAGTGAAGGTTTTTTCAACACTTGCCGTATAAATATGTATACATAATACATAGAGATATATAGTGTATATAAATACTGTATATATAGATATAGATAGATATGAATATCTGAAGAGAGGGTGCAGAATCCTTGGCTACACCCCTGGATGAACTTCCGTGGTCCACACAGATCAGTTTCCCTTATCACGTGACTGTAATTGTGCTCCAGCTTCGGGAAGGCTTAGGGTGCAAATCCAGTACTTCTGAGTCCAGAGCCGGTGTCGCTCACCAGTTTTCTCAAGTTGGGAAGTCTCACGGGCCTTTAGTAAATACCTGTCATCTCTTTTCTTCAAGCCTGAGAAACTTGGAGCAAGTAAATACTGTTCAGTAAATTTGCTGCGTTTCGCTTTATCTTCATTGAGATCATGTAAACATAATTATTTAAAATAAGCTATTCACGCAGTAATCTATGTGGACCTATAGATTCAAATATGCCTTTAGATGAAGCTACAATTTACCTTAGAACACACTTTATCTCTCTATATAGTGTTTCACGTTCGAGCTCAGAAGCTATAATTAGGTTGTCTTATTATATCAGCATGAAATGGTCTCAATGCCCTTTCAAAACAATTCTGTCGCTACCTTTTAAAAATTAATTATTTCAATTATATTGGGTAGAAGGCAGAATAAAGTGCATGAATAAATCAATTATTTGAAATAAAATTGTGATATAATTGGATCTCTTCATCTAATATGTTTTAAATAAACAACTAGAAGACGTGTTTTCCCATCTATGCATTTGTGCCTACCTTTTTAAATTTCCGTTGGAGCACTACAAAAATTTTAAAACAAAGTAAATAAACCATATAGATTCATGGGAACTCAATTTTGTCATTGTTTCTAATCTGCTATAATTGATGTAGCTTCTTATTTAAAAAATAGATGGGACGAGTGCTTGTATTTTATTTGTAATTAATTGGATTTGAGATGGATTTATCTCCTACTGTTGATTGTCAGTATCTTATCCAAAAACAGTAGGAGGGGAAAAACACTTTCTAATTTTTAATGTTTGTACATTCGTATCTTTATTTCAGCAGGAAACTATAAACTGCAGAAATAGATTCATATCACCATGTAAAAGTAGATTGACTCATTTTCAGATGCTGTGAGAAGCTGGCATTTTATCAATTAAGCACATTAGCTTCACCTCAACATACATATGCTCATCATCATACAAAGTCCTTCTGGAAATTTACAGATGGGAAGATCTGTAATTATTGAGCAAGCTTAGAAACTAAACACTAAAAACCTTACAGAGCCTAATCACTGGTAGCTTTGATTCCAGGGTTGGCTCTTGCTTTCTTCTATTCAATAAACCCCTTCCCTTCCCCATCAAAAAAAAAGAAAGAAAGAAAGAATACCTTACAACTGAAAAAATGTGATCTTAGAAGGAAATTCACAGGTAACATAGATGATATGCTGTGTATCTGTTTATTAATGTCAATATTAGATTTTAGGAAGCTTAGATGTTATATATGCTACTGGTCTTAATTATAGCAATAATTAACACAAAAATTCTCACTTGAGTGATGGCATATAGAATGTATTGAACATCAAATAATATTTGGTAAACTGGGGTTTTACATATATGATTTATGTTGGAGTCTTACTTATAATATATGCTTTATATTTGAAAAAATACATAGATATGCTCTTTTTTTGATGTTTTAGTTTTAGAAGCTACCTTTAGAAAACAAACTTGGCTAGGCAAAAAGAAAATTCTGAATTCTAGACCTGGGTTTGTCACTGACTCACCCTTATGGGTCTTATTTTTTACATATTTTGAACAAACTCTTCAGCCATTGATGTCAATGCACCTTCCCTCTGAATTTCATTATGTGTAGTCATTAAGGAAAGCTCTGAGTTAGTATTGTAGTTCTATTTCTTGCTAAAATAGTCCCTGAATATTACAGAATGAGTAAAGTATAAAATTTCTTGTCAAGTTAAACTTTTTCTCCCAAGTTTTCTATTGTACCTTCTATGAAAGATTATAGAAAAAATTTGTCTTCTAGTATCCAGAATAAGGTTTTAAAAGAAGTACAGATTTCAGATCTAGGTTGGAATTTAAATTTAAGTGGTCTTAGAAAATATTTTATTTCAGTGCCAGAATATATAAACCTATGCTAATTTTCATGAATAAATTAAATAATATACATGTTTTCTTTTTTTCCTGTAAAATATAACTGATGAAGTGTTGTAACTGTCACACTTATTAGTTCTCTTCATGCTAAATGTATCTGCTAGTTCTTTCATTTAAAGCCTTTCTATTTTAATAGATTTGTAAGCAAATTTTGGAAAAATGTAATTCTAACCAACATTTGGTGATAACATGAAATTTTAATCAACATTTTAATGAATGACTTTAGTGAAATTCATTTACAAGGATGATGCAAGTAATGAAAACTTTAATATACTACAGAAATTTATTTTTCCTTTTTATTGAAATTATTCAGATGACATTGGTTAAGAAAATTATATAGGTGTCAAGTGTGCAATTCTATAACACATCACCATTATATTGTTTCACATTCACCATCCCAAGTCAAGTCTTCTTCCATTGCAATCCTTCTTTTACCTTCTTCCACCTCCCGCTACCTACAATTTTAAACAAGTTGTACCACGAGTGCTACAAATTAGCCAAGATTAAATAAAAGTTCAAAGTTCAGCATTCCTTAAAGTTTTCACTTGGAAAGTCTGTCTACCTATTTACATAATAATAGCATTTAAAGGTAGTTGTGAACTTTACCTTTTTTTACTGCTTTTGCAAGTATTTTATATTTTATATATTTTTAAATGGTATTATGTGGCTTTGTTATCTATTTTCCTCTCCAGGCTCATTTCTGAATAAGATTTTAATATACCCAAAAATCAAAATGATCATTTTCCCATCATTAACTATTGAAAATAGATTAAAATTTCTGAAGGCAGTTCTTTTGGAGAAATGACAAGTATGATTTTGAGACATGACCTCACCTTAACCTTTCCTAGATTCCTGCAGTTACATTCATAAGTATGTAGTCTTCGGAAATGTGTATGCATTCACAATAATATATGTTTAAGGGTGTAGACAGCAACATTATTCTGGAAATTGAATGCCCAGAAGAAACAGAATAGATAGATAAATCATTGTACATTCACTGATGGGATATTTTAGCATTGCAAAAATAAACTACATACAGTTTTACCAAAAACTCACAAGTATATTAGAGAAAAAGGCACAAACACAAATACCTAGCATGTGATTCTTTTTATATAAATGTTTAAAATGGAGAGGATGTAGGGGTTTCCCTCTGGAGGCAGTGACTAAAAGTGGACATGGGGCACTTCTGAATTAGAGTTGGGCTTCAAATTATGTTTATTAGGTTTACCCCTCTTCTAGACTGAGCTTTTAAAAATCCATCAGAATTCTGTTAACCTGAAAAGAAAGTATTTGACCTCCACAAACACTGAATTATTTTTGGTATCAAGGTTGCCCTTTTAAAAATTGTTAAAAACTGGATGTAAAACATGTAGCACTGTTTGACACATAGGAGACGTTGGTAAATGTTTGGTTGTTTCTCACATACGTATGAACTTATGAAGACATGGGAATGATAGACTGATACAGCCTCTCTGGCCCAAGTTCCACTGCTTTTTAGAAACACAATTGGCTTCATTTTCCTGTGCTTCTGTGTTTAAAAAGATGCAATTTACCGCTATACCACATTCCAGTAAGACAGCCTGTAAAGAAAACTTGTAAATAGCATTAAGGGGTAGAACATTCACTTTGTAACTTAGAAATGACATTTCAGAGTCCCCGGGGAATTACGCAGAACCCACTCTATAAACTCACTAGAAATGAGATAGCTGGCCTAAAACAGATTGCTTTTGAAGTTCTTTGTGATATATTTTTAAATTTTAAGAGTTGTTTGTATTTTCAGCTTTTAAACATGTTGGAAGTGGCAGTTGCCACTTCAACATTGTGTGGTTAACGTTCAAAAATGGCATAAATAAATGACCTGTGCTAATTTAAAGTAAGGTTAAATTATAGTTATAATAACTTACACATAACAGACATATTTTATCATCATATTCATAGAAATCTTTGTTATATTAATACAGTTAAAGTAAGTATACATAATATCACCAGTATTTAGTTTAAAAATTACATGTTTAATTTTGGTAATATAAATAAATAGTTTCCCTCATTGGTTTATTGAACTGAATTAATTTTTAAAATATATATAAGGGCTATAAGCTATGTGCAAAGTTATATTTTGTGGGGACATATTTAATTTAGGTTTTTAAGTAATTGATAGGAAAAATAGGAGTTTTACATACTCACTTTCATTATCCTTATGGAGCTTGGGTATGGGTATATAGTTTCATTATATAAATATAAAATATATATCAAATTTTAAAAACCTCAGTGCAACCCAGATTGTATAGATATTTGTATTTACCCATTTTGTAAGATGTACATAAATTAATTAGGGCTGGCTTACATTAAATAATAGGTGGGATCTCTTGTAATTATATATTGTTTTATAAGGCACTAACAATTTTAATTACAAATATTCAAGGTTGACCCAATTTTACACTAATCCTCATGATATTTAAGTTATTAATTGGCAATGTATTTCATTTTATGCTACTTAAATGTCACATAATCTGATTAAACTGTGTGTAAAAATTGGTCCCTCTTGGCCGTGGAAAGTAGATTATTAGTGTGAAAAATGTTCTTAATTCCTTCAGGATTTCTGCTTTCTGATATTTGCTAATCACAGATGCTCATTTAAAAATACTCATCAACATGAGGACCATTCATTATAAATGATCTCCAAGACAGATTAGGTAAAATGTAAACAGTAAGGTACTTAATGGTAATAAATGAGAAGTATTAAAAACTATCCTACAAACAAAAAGTGTAAGAATTAGAGCATGCTGCTAAACAGAATGATTATTTTGAGTCAATTCTGGTAGATATTTCTTTAATCTATTCAGATTTATTCTAGAACTATTTACAGAGATGATGGTAGGCACTTAACTTACTATAATAATTGAAATTGGCATGATAAATATAAAGCACTCTATTAAACTTTTGACAGAGTATACAGATTATATCAATTTATTTCTAATAGCCTCCTTGTGGGAATACTACATTACCATTTCATTATAACATTTAACTGCTATGTGGCATAATTATACAATAAGTTTCACTTGTATTTTCTAATATACATACTTTAAAGTTCTGATGAACTACTAATTTTTCAGTAAGTTCTCCCTTATGGTTCCTTTACTTTCGCTTTTTCTCAGACCACACCTTCTGTCAAAATCGTTTACACATTTCCAAGTCATTGATCTCTAACCTCAGAGTAGATCCATTTGTTGTTCCATTAGGTCTCTCTTATTTCAACACTTGACATATTTATCAAGTTCATTAGAACACTTCATTTAAACTATTATGACAAGAGTGCTGTCTAATCTCCCTTCTTTAATTTTTTAGGTCCTAAGTTTTCCCATGGCAATCCCAATGAATTTGTTAAAACGTGAATCATTCCATTGGCCCTGTCGAAGCCTTCCAATAGATTATTGGGGTTTTTTCCTTCTTAAAATGTTTCTTTATGATAATTATTATCTTCATTTACATTATGTGGGTGCAGCTGTGCCCCATGGTCTGCGGCAGGGTTGCCTGACGCTGCTCAGCCTAGGTTCTTCCTTCCAGGCTGTGCTGCACTTGAGACTGTGGGCAGGTGACCTAGGCTGCCGGCTGCCTCTGAACTTGAACCTGAGTCATGTCTCTCCCCACCGGAGTATTAGCTCCATGAGAGAAAGAACCTAAACTAGTTTGTTTACTGTTGGTCTCCTAAGAAGACTAAATATGTCACAGAATGCGTGCATGAATGATGATAAATATGTTCTTTATAGACAAAATTTAATCCTAATTTAAATGGTATAGATTTTTTAAACTATATTAATATGCCAAAGCCCAACTGATGATTTTCATGTCTTTGAAGCATGCTTATTAAAGAAATGCATTAGGAAATTACATTCCAAGTATACAAATAATACAGATTGTATGTATTAAAATTAAAGTGTCTGGAGTTTCCCTTGGAAGTCATTTAATTTAAAAAATGTTTAAACATTTATTCTGTAACAATATGATGTCAAAATACAGAGTTTAAAAGAACCTAAGACGGTAGGTATAAAAATAATGTGATAAACATGTGTTTTTAACAAAAATGATGCAAGCTCCTTTACCTATTATGCTATATGTAACATTCACTTTTGTTAATAAAATATTTTTATTTTTATTGAGGTATAATTGACATAATAGTGTATTTCAGGAGTACAACATAATTAATATTTGTGTATATTGCAAAATGATCATGACTAATTAGTATCAGTCACCTCACATAGTTACCAAAATTGTTTTGTGACGCAATCTTTAAACGCTGGAATTTCACAAACATTTTATTACATGTTGTAGGCAGAATATTCTTTTTTTCTCTCTCTCTCTCTTTTTTTTTTTTTCTCTTTAGGAGAACCCTATTTCCTTCCCATTTTGCCTCCAAATTGGCATCCGGGTGGTATTCTGTCGAGTTAGAGCCTCCCTAGAATGCACACAGCTTTCCCAGGGACCACAGGTGGCAGTCCCATCAAATTCCGCAGTGACATAATAAAGGTCTCAAGTCCTCAAGCCCACCTTCATCATTTTGATGTGGCCCGGTGCCAAAAAACCACATCATTGACGAATATTTTAGGGTTTGTTCGAGCAGCACTTCATTTCAAAGTTCCACGAGTACTTTGCCCATTATCTAGATGAAAAGCTAAGCAGGTATTTCAAAGAAACCACAGAATAGTTATTTAAATAATAGCAACTTAATTATGCTTTCAGGCCATCGTCCAGTGATACGCTCGTGGTGGTAGGAGGTGGAGCTTGGGCCGGGCAAGGCTTGACGATAATGCTGATCATGCCACCAGGCCTCTTTATGTAGACCCGATTCCACTACAGGTACTTCTGTGAGTCAGACACTAAAATGAAGAAGGTGGCCCCATCAATAACCTTTTTGATGAAGTGATTTACTTGGATATCATTTATTTAAAATTACTGTCAAAACTCTTGGGTTGTAGTGAGGGAAAGACTTACTGATAATTGAACATACGCTACTGCAAATTTCTTAGCTTCTGGGTAGGTGCATGTGTCTATGGGACTAGCGATGACCAACGGGAAAATTAGAAATAATTCTGCCCCATCTATGGAGAAGCATTTAGTGGCCTATATTCAAAACTGCAATTTGTTCGGCTTCTGTTGTATTGCCCATGGAAGGTAAACACTGAGATGATGAAGTGACAAAATAATACAAGCATTTTAGTTAAAAAATATAATATTGCTTGAGTAATCAAATTGCACAATAGACAATGGCAGAAGTGGGAACAGAGGCAGAAAAGTTAGAACTTGATGAAACAGATGGGCTGTCAACTGATGAGAATGATGCCTTCAAGGAAAGAGACTAGAAATGTAATAGTTAATCGTACAGGCCTTCCGGTCCCTTAGCAACAGAAAGTCTCCAGCCGCCTCCACCCTCATTCTTGGCTTCTCACCCTAAGCTGAGATTTGGTAAGTGTCCTAGGAGAAAATAGCAGCAATAGAAGGCCAATTCACTGATCTTAAATTCTCTCTCCAAAATAATTGTGGATCCTATATATTTTATTTTTCTGATGCACGCAAATATTTATGTATGTGTATTGTGTGTGTGTCTAACGTTTCTCTGTTGTTCAATGCTAGAACAGTGGTATACTAGAACCTCATCCATCTTAGGAGAACTAGAAGTCTACCAGTTAAAATATTTTAGAAGAGGGCAACCAAATATTAAATAATCAATGTAAATCCAGACTTTAAAAACAAGGTTTCCTCTCCTAAAAGTTGTTTACCATTAGCATCAAAACCACTTCTAGTTCACCAGTCATGAACACTACATATATTTATTTTATGAATCTCCCACTCCATGAATTTGTGCTTAGTCCACAGTGTTAGTTAGCAAAAAGCAGGATGTATTTGATGTATCTACAAATGTCCCAAATCCTAGTTTGTTAATGGTAATGGAAATTCATTATTATATAAGAAACAATATTACCTATCTCTAGTTAAAAATGCCTTTGTAAGGTTTTTACTTCAGAAAAATAGGCAAAAAGTTCAAAGGTATGACACAATGTAAAATGGTAGTTTCATATCAAATAAAAATAATTATAGTGTATGTTGAATATCCATGAATATTAATAAGGAAGTATAAAATATACAGGTGATTATGTATTTTTGGCCAATGATTTATAATGCATATGTGTATAACTAAAATTAACCAGAAAAACATGAATAGAGATAACAAAAATATGAAAATCGAATTAACAGCACTAATCACCACAATAACTAATTAAAAGAAGTTCGAATGTGTGTGCCAAAATGATAAATTAACCACACGTTCCAAAAAATAAAATCAACTATACGGGTTCTATCCTCATCTCCACGCAGATGAAAGATCCAGATAGCATATTAATTATCATGAAAGTCTGATTAGGTAAAAAGAAACATCCAATAAGACTGAGATGCAAGATCCATATATCATAATGACAGAATAATGAGTTTGGCAATGTTGGTCACGTGAAAGTGAATGTGTATATTGTTCCACTAAAATAAATGAGGTTTAAAGTATTAAATATGTGTGAAAGTCACCAAGTTGTGCAGCCACTAAACTAAGCAACTAAAACAAACACTTGCTCAGAGTTGGAAAACTTTGGAATAAAAATGGATTCTTTGATCTGACATGAGTGGATTAGCCGACCTCCTGATTTTGCGGGGAAAACTTTTACGAGATTACAGTTACCTTATTGTAAAATTACTGGACACTTTTCTGTACAAAGGATGATGTGTAAGGGAGGGAGCTGAGGTTCTTGCTGGTTGCTTCTCCATGAACGGGAGCAAGAATAAAATCAAGCCCCCTGGTGTTCTCAGCATGATATGTCTGAAGCGAAACCTCAATTTGAAGGGTTCGGTGTCCAGGCTGGGAAAGGGAATTCCCACATCTTGACTACATTCATCTAGGACTTAGCCTCACTAACAAGTCTAAATGCAGCTTCCTGGCCAAATTCCTTCTCACATCGGGAAGATGTGTCTTTGACCATTGAAGACCATCAACTGATTTGGATGAGGCCTGCCCACAGTAGAGAGAGCACTCTCTGCTTTCCTCAAAACCAAAATTTGATGTTACTCTTATCCCAAAAGCCCTCAAAATAATGGTTGCCCAATCTCTGAGCACAGGGGCCCAGACAACCGGAAACCTAAAATTAACTATCACAATCAGCAAAGTAGAATCACTTGCTTAGGTAAAGATATTAAATACAAATATTTTAAATGTATGCTTGTCTTCCAAATGGAGCACCAGTCCTAAAATATGTTAAAACAACAGGAAGAAAGAAAAAGGAAAATCTATTGGCCAAATGTCAATAGCTGATATATTTTACTTGGCTTCACCATTTTGGTTCACCGAATTTTTCATGGTCAACGTATACATACAAAGTCTGTCCGGAAAGTATCAGCCTCACAAACTTAATTATATTGACATTGGCGAGATACTTATGGGACAGACGTCATGCATTCGAGATTTTCAGGTAGATATCTGAGTAAGTTTTTCTGAAGAATAAGGGCTGTCACCACTAGGCAGCAATTGACCACCTGTTTTAGATCGTCATACTATTTTATTTACCACATCTCCCACTGCTCTCTAACAAAGTTAATATGGAGGTGAGGATCAGCTGCTCATTATTGTCTTGTGCTGTTTCTTTTCTTCAACTCCACTGGTGTAGGTTAAATGATTAATCTGTCGGGGCATGTCAGCAACTTGCATTTTTTAGGAAACAAAATCTTGAAGGAATTAGGATTAATTTAGTAAATACATGTTTATAAATTCTTATTGGATTTATTGTTATGCTTTCTGAGACTAAAGAGAGACCCATTTAATTTGGGAAAATTTCCTCTGAAGCTACTTGAAATATTTCCTTATTCATAATACTCTTGTAGAACATCACCAGTCCCTCAACTTTGATCAAACCTTTAATAGCAGTCAGGATCAACTGAAATGATAAATTAAAAACAGAGCATCAGCTGCTTTTTAATGTCAAGGCTCATTTAACATAACTGATCGCTATGAAAGCAAACAATGAACAATTAAAAAGGGATCCCGTCCATATAATGTATACCAAGAATTTTAATTGTCTTCATTAGGGATGCATGAGAAAACCAAGATGCATCATGGTTGTGGAAAGTAATGATCCAAGGTGCAAATATATCAATGCAGGAGAAAAATAGCACATAAAACCATCTCAGGTTTGCCACCTGGAATTAGAAGCACCTTTCCATGACATGAAATTGCCAAACCTTTGATTCAGTTATTAAATGCACAGATGATTAAAGCACAGGCTGGTCAAAGAAATCCAATTAACAGCGTAGATTAGTCTCGGAAGTGAGCTCGTACATTACATGTATCGTGAGCAGCCTACAATGCTTCCCATTGAGAGAAATCTTGATGGAAATTATGGACAGTAGAAATTGTACTATAAACCATGTCCATGAAGACTAAATGTTTCAAAACTAGATGAGCAGGAGTTTTCAATCTCTGGACTATTGGCATTGGCCCAGGTAAGATTGTGTGTGTGTGTGTGTGTGTGTGTGTGTGTGTGAGAGAGAGACAGACAGACAGACAGAAGCTGCCCTGTTCATTGTAGAATGTTCAATAAAAAGTGCCCCTAGGTATTGTCAATATCCCCTATAGGAAAACGTCAGCTCTTATCTTCTTAAATATTAGAACACAAATGCTATGAGCATTTAAAAATAGCAGGGAATATAAGTATGCACAAAAAAATTGAAATAAAATATAAAATTTAAGGAATAACTTAAAATTTAAGTTATAATGTGGATCTGAAGGTATGATGGTAACCTTAATCTCAATTTTATTGCATAACCTTAATCTACTCAAGATTTGTGAAAGTCTTGAATATAGAGGCAGTATGCTAAATATTAAGATACATAAAAATAACAGGGCAAGATTTTTTTGCATATTGGTTTGGATATTATTTATAACTTATGTATATTTTACATATTGATCTGAAGAATGTCTAATGATTTTTCAGCCTTCTTGAGGTTAAATACAGAAACAATATATTGTAATACCTTATTGATCCTAAATTAAGAAAATAATTCCGAGGAGAGCTTTATTTACTCAGGCTTGGATTATGAGAACTTTATAGGGGACATTAGGAAATTAAACTTGGCACTTCATTAGTCATGCACCATTTTGGGCAGAGTTAATCCATCAGACCAAATGTGATGGCTTCCCCATAGGGAAGTAGTCATCTGTTAAAAGAAAGGGAAAGAAGAGAGATGTAAGTGGTATTCAACAGTATTGCATTTATCTCACTTGCGATGGAAATTAACACTACAATGTAAACCAACATTTTTAATAAATATGGTGCATAACCAAAACAACATGATAGAAATTAGGAGAACTAAACAGTGAGATTCCCCTATGTCTCACAGGGCTATGTTTCTTTTATATACATGTTCAATTTAGTAATTTTGATTTAGAAGTATTAATGTGATAGAACATTACAGCAAGATCCAAAATTTCCTTAGAACCTGTGAAAATATGTAGCTTCCATTTAAAAGAGCCTTGATAGTTGTGTGATGCTGGGGAGCTTACTTTCAATTGGCACCACAAGGTAGAATAGTTTTGATGAGCCTAAAGAAGAATGGTTGTTTACTGTTGATTGGGGTTGGGGAGTTCCAGAGAAATTTTTTAAAAAAGTGTAAGATAGTTCTAGGATTAATCAAGAAAGAGAAAACGGCGATTTAAGAATAGACATTCGGAAAAAAATGGATAATAAAGGAGTCTATAAAATGGGCAATTAACAAAAATGACAAGGATCAGTGGCTAACAAAATTGGATGATCTGAAAATGTCAAGTTAGAAACAGAAGATGGTTTCATTGGAACTGCAGGCTAAGCTTCCAAGTGGCGCAGGAAGGTCAAGCATGTAATCCCTGCCAATCCTGCACACACTGATGTTCGTCAGAGAATTTTTGCATGCAAACAAATTAAAACAACACAAACTTAAAGTCATACTCAGTAGGTTCTCGAGAGAAACAAAGCCAGTAAGCTGTACAGTATGTGTGTGTTTTCTTCTTATAAAACCTTTGTGTTTTCCAAACTTTCTAAAATAAGCATTCATTATTTTTAGAGAAAAATGAATATTAAATTCAGAACAGTTTAAACATAAACCAAGGGATAAAACATGCACTATAGAGTTAAAACATTTAGAAGGAGCATTGTGCAGTTCACCGCCTTCGCTGTGCCTTTCTTGCTCATTGTTAAGGGAGGATGGTGTCACCCCCAAACTCATATGTTAAAATCCTAAGCCCCAAACACCTCAAAAATGTGACTGCATGTGGCAACACAAGTAAGTGGGCTTGTTTTCTTTGTCTCCTTTCTTTGCAAACCGAGAGGTTCTAAACAATCATGTTCTTGGGTGACCAGGGAGTTCAAGGGAAGTAAGTCTCAGTTAAGCAAGGGATCCATTTGGATAGACCATTTCTTCTCTCTTGACATTTGAAACATCTCCTTCTCATCCTTACGTTCCTCTCTTCTCTCTTTGCTGAGAAGAAAGGAGAAATGACAAGGCTGGTCCCCATGCTCCCACCACATTTATCTTGTGAGATGTCCCTGTGTTTACATGCTCTGTGCTTTATCCAGGAGCACCAGTAAAGGCCAGCCTTCCATTTGCTCATGGGTATCTTCTTGTCCCAATTTTTCTCAGTCACGTTCATGTCTTTGCAGCAAGAGTACGTGTGTTGCTTCAGTTCTTTTTTATCATTTCACCCCTGGATCTAGATGAATGCATCTTTCAAGAGAACAGGTGCTTACCTCCACGCTGCCGTTGCCAGTAGTGAATACTCAACCTTACACGCTTCCTTTTGGGAAATGTTGCTTTTCTCTGCACGCCTCTGTGTGCTTCTTAGTTCTTCAACGGCAGAGTTGGATGCTTTCAATGTCTGTGACCCCTTTGCTGATTTCTTACAGTCTTCGCACATCTACGAGTTTGATGAAAGGCTTTTATTCTCGCAACGTTATATCAGTGATTCATACTATCTTGTGGGCTTACAAGCCACTCTTATGTTCATTTCTTCATTATACTTCTAGCTGCAATCCATAAATGCCCCCTTAACATATCCACCTGCGTTCGTCTCAACCCTAATAGGTCTAAACCAAAATCCTGTTCTCCCCGTTCAAATGCGGCTCCTCCTACAGCTTTCTCAAGGAAACAGAGATGATGGTTAGATACTTCCGAAACTGTTGTTCTGCCACAAAGAACAATAAAGCAACAGAAAAACAAACTCTAAAAATCATTAGAAAATCACTGATAAATATTTCTCCAGGTACAAAGTGAAGTCATAAAGCATCTTCTAAGTAGGAATCTGGGCCAGGATGAGTAGGAAGACCACTCCAAGATGATTACCCATGTTGGAGTGCTATCAACCAGGTAGCGAAGGTGCAATATTGCTATTAACTCTGCAGCGTGACAGCCAGAGAAACACCCTCAGAAACACAATGCCCTCTTACAGTGTCATCGTAAAGTACACGTTCTTCCTGCTTCACCTGCTTGGGAATGGTCAACTCAAATAATTGACATATAAAGCTTCTGCACATCAGGAAAATCTTTCCAAATGTTTACCCCTCTTCTCTTTCAGGAAGATAGCACTTCGTACAAAAGGTTTCCACTCTTCAGGGTGTGGCCTTTCTTAACAGGCATCTTAATTTTCATCCGGTGGTTTCTCCAACACTAAAATGCTTTGTCGGCTGAATAGATCTGATTCTCTAAGGCACTTCAAAAAGTGAATTACCTTGTGAGCATCAACTCATACACCCCAGTATTAGGAGACGAATAGAGGAAAGGAATGAATATGCTGTCATAACAACCACCATGCATTTTGGGGGGTTTTGCTTTTTTATTTGGTCTGCAAATCTTTCCTACCATAACAAGACCTATTTTTTCTCCTTAAAATGTCAGTTTCATATGTCTTCCCTAGTTGAAGGATTACCAGTGTCCTACTTTCACAAAATTATGCAATTATAATTCAGAATCCATTTACTTCCCTGTAATTGGAGTACAGCCATCACTGAGGGAATAAAAGCAAGGCTCACAGTTCAGAGGGAAGGAAACAGCACCTCATACAGCTTGTGCAAAAAAGGTGGAGCGGGCTTGGCCTCAGTGACACTGCGCATCAATGTAGAATTTTAATTGCAGTTTGGATCCTTTTGCAATAAAAGAGCATGATCTAAACATTTTTGAATAGAACTAATTCTGCAACCAAATTAAGGCTCCCATGTTATGATTTAAGTTGCCGTAGCTAATGAATGATTCATGTCCCCAGAAAAGCAACCTACAAGTAATACTGTGTAGTTATGTAGGATGCATATTTACTGAATCACAGGTAGCATTTAAACCAATTCAATTGTATTGTGAACCAGTTCTTATAATTTATGACAAGAAACAACACTAATAATAAGTGTTATGTGACATCTTTTTCTTTTTACAGCCTCGTACTTCTTTCTAATGGTGAGGGATATACCTGTGTTGGTTAATATCACTACTCCTGTCCCAGGTCTAACAGTTCTAAAATGGAATTAATTACTTAGAAAGGGTTGTTACTTATAAGTCAGATCTTTAACAGAATAAGAGGTTTCTTGTGTGCTTTAAATGCCATATTTAAATCAAGATGAGCATTTTTCAGCCAGTTGCTCATTAAAAATAAACCACTTTGGAAATCATATAGACAGGTAACATACCGAACTCTTCAATTTATTTTCCATAAAAATGTCTCCTCAAGACCACTTCCTAAGAGGAAGGTCCCTACACAGATTACCTATCGACTCTGACATCATTTTCCTGCCTAATTCTTGGGTCTGTATTTTGTTTTATTTGTATGGTTCCTTTTTATTGAATGCATTGGAATGATGTTGGTTAATAAAATTATATAGGTTTCAGGTATACAATTCTATGATACCTCATCTGTGCATCGTATAGTGTGTTCACCACCCCAAGTCAAGTGTCCTTTTATCCCCCCTTCCCTTCTACTACCCTCCTTTCTTGGTAGTAATTACCCTCACTGTTGTCTGCGAAGTGTTATTTTTGTTTGTTTCTTTGTATGTTTCACGACTATCACATTCAACAAATTTATTTGTGGAACAAAGGCTTGGGAAGCATAACCAACTAGCTTTTCAATCAAGATTGGTGACAAAAAAGGACAAATTAAGAGAATGTCAACAAAACGTTACAAAAAATCTCAGATGTCTTTTAAAATTTTTTATTTTTTAAAACATGTATTGCACCTTTAGTAATTGGTGTATTGTTGGATTTCTATAACTATTGTATGACTTTAACAATATCCACCTTTTAAGTCCATATTTTAAAAATAGATCGGACCATTACAACTTTTTGTTCGTAAGCAATTAGGTATCCCTTGTATCCTATACTTATCTGTAGAATGTATTTTCCGAGTCTAGAAATGATTAAACCATTTTGCATGTCTAAGTGAGGTAATCTTACTCAGCATCTTGAATCACAAATAATGGCAAGGATGCAGCGTTGATGAACTCAAGGTGAAACAGGAATGTCAGGAACAGCCCGTTTGGTTCCCCATTCCTCTCTTGCCTCATCAGTGTGCGTTGTGGCTTAGCAACTATACATGCAGTTCATAAATTATATTTAAGAAACTTCTCCCATTTCATACTCTGATAGTTGTATTACTTGATGATATTTTGCTAAGAACTAACATAAATCTATGGATCCCAGATTTGTTGACCACAGAAGTTCTAAAGCAAGTACATTCTACCAAAAATACTCCCTCAGTAAAGCCCGTTTCACTTACAAATAGCGTTCCTATCTTTATTATGAGGTAGACCAATGGCACATTTTTAAGGGGGTTTTACAGGCCTGTTTGTGGGTGTGTGGGTGTGTGTGTTGTTGTTTTTTTGTTTTGTTTCTTGTCTGTCTCCAAGGTAAAAGAAAAATTACATATGAGGTCCACCAGTAACCCTTCCTTGGTTAAAAATGTTATTGCTTTTGTTGTATGCTTGCCTTTTATAATTTCAAATGTATGAAATTTTGAGTTACATTCGTTGTGGCATAATTCTTATTTTGCTCAATTACAGCCTGAGAATTCTGCACTCATTTCAGACTATTTTAAACTATTGATATTTTGCAGCCTTCGTAAGGCATTTTAATTTTGAAACATGTATAAGATATCCATGTATATATGTATGTGTGTTGTACATACAGCAAGCACCCATGCAGTTAGCTGCTCCTAACACATGAACTACATGTTCACATGAGATTCTTTTGTCCCCAAATCATCATGAGAATAATACAGAGAGCAAGTAGGAAGAAGCTGCTGAGCCCATCAGCCATGTCACTGTTGAGGAATCCTCGGCTTAGGGACCTCCCACCTTATCAGTTATGACAAAGTTACTCACACTTGGTCCATATGGAAGGTTTTGTCTATTCCTCACCCCTGCACCAACCCAGAATATAATAAGCAAACCTCCTTCAGATGAAGGAAGGAGCCTTGACCTAGAGTGTCTCCCATGTGAATAAACCTAATCACTCACCCACCTGGAGACACTGCATATAACATTTACAAGGGTTAATGCCAGGACGTGTGACGTCAGGCACCTGGAAAATGATCTCCTAGTAGAGATCGAGGACTGTGACATGTCTGTCATATAGAAAAGGGACCTGGTCCTTCCCTGTCTCCTTTGGGACCATTTATGACCCTGACAGTGATCCTTACAGGTGTGGAAGCATTCTTGAAGATAATGATCACGTATTTTTTTCCCCTGTCCTTTCAGAGCATGTATTGGGAATTAGTTTCATCCTAGACTTACATTAAATAACTTTAGATTCTTAAAAGGGTGTGATAAGGGTACTCAGTCAAAGAACAGTACAAGGCAAATCTCTATCCTACATCCAGATGTTTCTTTGGTTGAGAAATGTGTTCAATGTAACAATATGTATGCATGTAAATGTATTTTTACATGTGTTTGGTAATATTGCAATTCATATTAAAAGAGTAATTCTTTAAACAAATGAATTAATGTAGGCATTTTGAAATAAAAGAAAACTATTATTATGACTTGAGAAGCTGACACAAGGCAGTAATTAAATGGGGAATTTTCTGGATGTGAAAAAAAAAGGTACACATTGGTGGTTACAGAATAGATAGGGGGATGTTAAGAAGAATAAAGGAAATGGAGAAGCCAGAGAACTTATATGCATGACTCATGGACATGAACTAAGGGGGTCGTTGCCAGAGGAAATGGGGCCCTGGGTGGTATGGGGCTAAGGGGGGGAAATTGGGACAACTGTAATAACAAAACTAATAAAATATATTTAAGAAAAAAATATTTTTAAAAAGTGGCTGAGAAAATGCCTGGCTCTGACATAGAGAGGAAGTACTTCACTATCAAAAATTATCATTGGTAATTAACTTGCTGACTGGCAATGAATTTACTTACCTGACGTAGCTTCTATGTTTTACCAGTAAAACTTCTTTGTCTCTGTTATAAATAATTCACATTGCCATGGAATTTATGTTGCACACACAGTATATGTTCTCCAGACCTTGTAATTCTAGCATTTTATTAAAAAAGGCAATAAAATATTCAAGGAAGGTATGCAAATATATCCAGCCTTACACAGCTATGCCATCCCTTAGCACAATGTGGTTGTATTTCCTGAAACACAAAGCCCAGATGTTATTAAATATGAGCCACATTCCTGACTTGCTAAAGAGCAATCTGAGTGGTAAGCTCTAGCACACACATAACATGCTTGATCTCCAAGTAAGAAATAAAAGGTATAATGAACACCAGTGCATGCAGTTTCCTACTTTTGCTTTAAGTTACCCCAAAACATGTGATGACACAACACACGTTTGCGTTAAAACAACACAGATTTACTTTGTTACTATTCAGGAGGTTAGAAGTTTGAAGTGGGTCCCACTGGGGTAGAAGCTAGGCGCCGGCTCTAGGGTTGACTCTGGTTGCTGGTCTTTTCAGCTTCCAAAGACCACCTGCCTCACTGTAGCTCAGGGCCCAATTCCTGTCTTCAAAGCCAGCAGTGGCTGGTGGGGTCTTGTACTGGAATCCTCTGAATGTCTTCAAATCTCCCTCTTCTTTCCTCTTATAAGGAGCCTGGTAAGTAAATAGAGGTGCACCTAGATAGTTCAGAATCATCTTAATGATGTATGTAAACTATCACCAAGAAATTTAACATATTCCTGTTGGCAGGGATTTAGACATTGACTTGTAGGTAAAAATTATTTAGCCTTTCACATAAGACTAAATCATATTTTCCTCATATGATAATTGAGCACTCCTGGGGGTGGAGGAGACACTACTAGGTCATAATATATTATGCATCTTTCATGTTGCTAGATTTGATATGCTATAGGATCAGATAAGGGTGTTTGCACATATGTTTATGATGGATATCAGTCTACAGTTTCTGTTATTTTAGTGACTCTGTCTTAGGGACAGAATAAGGCTGCCCTTGCAAAATGAAGCAGAATATACTCCCTCCTTTTCTAATTTCTTGAATAATTTATGTAGAATAGGTATTGCTTCTTCATACATACTTGCTACAACTCAGTACTATATAAAAAGTATGATACACTTGACCCTGAAAACATGGGTTTGAGCTGGGTGAATTTTTAAAAATAAATGCCTGGACTGTTTCCGACTCACAGTTAGGAGTTTGCAGAGAGGTAGGGCCCCCTTTATGCATTGATCCATGCCATTTTTCTATACGGGATTTGAGAATCCATGGATCTGTGGATTCATGCCAATGCCCTGTGGATACCGAGGGATAACTAAGGTTTGGGGAAATCAAAATGTATATGCAGATGTTTGACTGCCCAGGGGTCTGGCACCTCTACCCCCCTCATTATTCAAGCATCAACTTTACAACCTGACCAAGTATGACTTATAACAGAAATACACAAATTTATTCCAGATTCAAAATTAAGGCAATTCAATGAAAGTCACTTTATTAAGAGACAGGGAAAGTCATTTGAAAATCTTAACACCTATGCATAATAAAAATAAACTTAGGAGATTGGAAATAAAAATATTTCCCACATGAGGGGGTAAACATATTGTATATTATGCAATTGAATAAACTGACTACTTTTGATAACAAGGCATTATGTTGAGTATAAAACCACATGTAAAGAATTAATACTGCACAATTCTAATGTCAAGTTGATGAGTAAACAGGATCTGATAAAAATAAGAACAGTGTTCACCTCTGGATAATAAAAACTCAAAGTAAAAATTTCCTGAGGGGAGGGACATGTCCTATATGTTGAATGTATCTTTGGTTGCAGACTTATTTAAATTAGCCCAAACTCATAATATTTTACAGTTAACAGACTGTGCCTTCCCCTGTACATAGATATATTGTGTAAAATCACTAGAGTTAAATAAAAAATAAAAATATCTGATATGGTTTTCTATTTACCAGGATGTTGGGAAGTAACATAGATTCAACTTTGAACTCCTTTTGTAGCATGAGTTAATATTTCTTATGTGTGCATTTATCCTGTGTGCATTTATTAGTGAAGTACTTAAAATGTAATTAAAGGGTGAAGTAAGTCTGTTCTATACAGATCACCAATAACACTTTTTATTATAGCAGTATTAAGAAAGGAAAATAGATCTAATAAGAACATCTCGTTCCCATTTTTTCAAATATACAGCTATGCTGTAAATAGGTTTCCACAGAAACATCTATTGCTTATCCAAGTTTGAGTGAAGAAAATCTCAAATGTTCTTTTTTTATAATTCAACTGAAACTTTGTGATTGAAGTTTTTTTTTTTCATCATCTCTTTCAATTTTCTTTTAATTTACCCAATTTCTCTGAATCTTCACCAAAAGTCTGTTTTGGGAGAAGGCTTCCCAATCTTCAGTTCTTTCAAAGCTTATTTTTTCATTGTTCTAAATTCACCCTAAATCTTTAAAAAGCCTTTTAACTACAGCATTAATTAACCCTGTAATATATTATAATAAAAGCATTATAGTCCTAAACTGCTTTATACTAAGGGAATTTCCATACTTGCATTCTATTTTTCCTGTTGCTATTTCAACTACTTTGTTGTTATTGCTAATTAGTTCAATGAGAACATAATTATGTTTATGACTCATCTAAGTCTTAGTTTTTTATTCATGATATATGAGTTAATGAAAAACCAGTAAATTCTACCTAATGATGTGTAATAGAATATTGGTGAATGTTACGGGCACATTGCTATTCATCCAGTTTTACCAATTAGAAACTTGGAAATAACATAAACATCTCTCTCACCAGTCCCTATGTACACTTAGCCACAAAGTTTGCTTAATTCTATGTCCTACATCATGTTAATGGCCATCATGTAGTTTGTTTATATTTCAGATCCAATCCTCTCTACTTGGTATGTACTTTCCTCTGCGTGAGCCATGAACATTCACATCTCCCCTGTATCCTTCCACTTTATAAAACTTTTCCTATGACCCCAAAACCTTTAGTGACAGTTTCTTAGTTTTGTTTTTCTTTACTTAATCACTCCTGCTAAGTTGCTCTAACAATAATTAGGAACTAATAATGTTGAGGAGCAAGGGAGGACTGTGACATGATTTATTGTTATCATGACAGGAGGTATGAAAATAGCCTGCTGGTAATTAACAGATGTTGATAACATATATGAAGGTCTCACACGTCAGGTTCCAGGGAGTTATCTTGTTTGTTACTGCAAAGGCCTCAGACTGATAACTTGCTAATTGAAGAAAGGAAATTAATCCAGCACTGCGTGTGCTATGTGAAAGTTTAAGAAATACAGTTTCTGTGCAACCGGCTTTGTCTGAGAAACTTCGCACATAGAGCTTTAAAATATGTATGTGTAAAATGTATATTGTTCATGGGCTTTATTTAGAAGTTAATAGACTACCTACTGTGCTAGGCTGCATCCAAAATATTCTATTTTTGTTCCCTTATCATTAATAACAGACAATACTTTTAATTGCAATTAAATACTTGCTATTGCATACTTACATAGACACAATATTTGGGCACCATTTATTACTTTTTAATATAAGAAACACAAGATATGCATTTCAAGCTCTATTTAGTTTATCAATATAATGGAAGGCTATAAAGCAATTCAGAAAAAAGGGAGGAAAGGAAGGAAGGAAGGAAAGAAAGGAAGAAGGTCAAATAGGAACTTCTAGGGAAGAAATAAGAAACGCAGCCACCAATTCACACTCCCAGTCTTGAATCCTTGATCTGGCTGACAGTGGATTCGGTCAAAATAGCATCTAAAAACCAGTTGGTCCCCGTCAGTCCCTGAGAGTCTTGTCTTGCTTCCTCTGTTTCTCCCACTGACCTAACCACAGAGGTTGCTTGATAAATGCTTTGAAAGCTATATTCTAGGTGTCCACCCCACTTCCAGAACAGGTAAATCACCAATGCTATGTGTGATGCTGCATTGGTGGTTTGAAAGCTCACAAATCCTCCTCCTGCAGGCCAGGATGAGACCTGGTTTTATTATCCTCTCTGCACCTTCCTCCTGCCCTTAGAAACGCCTCTGTGGCCAGAAGGGCTCCTCTTCACAAACGCCCAGGCACCTGATGCGGTTTCACAGCCAACACTTTGATTTCCCGCCCAAAGTCCTAATTGTAAGACTAGACATTCAATTCTTAGCTCAAGTACTTTCAGTCTTACACAAAGTTGGATGCTTGCGAGGAACAAACATGCTTTTAACCAAGTCCTGTGTATTGGTCTGCAGGAAACTGTGGCTGATGTGTGTATTTTAAAACAAAGAATTTGCACCATCTAATCTTTCTTTCCCTTTCCAGTCCCAAAGGGAAGGAAATCATGGCATGGTCTGTTCTAGCTCCTTTTGAGCAGACTGACGATGATGTTGACCTTTTCTCATCCTTCTGGTTATGAAATAATCACGTATAGCTTATGAAGAATTTAAAGAAAAACATTTTCATTTAGAATAGGAATGAGTTTCATTATAATCACCAACATAGTAAACACATTAAATTATAGAATATTTTAAGGGTTTTTTAAGTAAAACATATCAATTGTTAATATTAATATAGTACATCTGGTATTTCACTTTATCAAATACGCTATAGAATGCATTCATTCATACAATTTTTCTCATAATTCCAATTATTTTTTATATACTTCGAGCTATTAAGGAAACATAATTGACTGTCTTCGGTATATGAGGCGCCGGAATTATGCTACTGCTTTGTTTCATGAGGGTAGCTGCCTACTGGTAAATTCGGCTTTGTAAGGCAAGCTATTGTTTTATAATTTGGGAAGAACATTAAAAAGAACTGGTTAGTGTGTCATGAGAAGTTGGGGTTAGCATGCCTTGGAGGGCTAGGGACGTTGGGAAGGCTGACCATTCGGGACATCTTGAGGGACAAATCCCTTTTTAAATACACTTTTCTAATGTAGACTATCAACTCCGTTTCACAGGTGTGGGAACAGGGTGTACGAGGCCTGTCCCAAAAGTATCAAGCCAGCATCCATTGAAAAGTTTGCGCGGCCAACACTTCCGGGGCAGACCTCGTAGGTGACGTTCTACAAATTGCCAAACGATCACAGGGAATGCCCAGAAGTCGAATTTACACCAAAAGCTTCCGGTTCCAAAACAGATTTTGCTCATGTTTGTTTCCCCCCTCGTTTCTACGTTGGCTAGGGGTGCTGGGCAAGGCAAAGACGGCTGCACACAGCCTGCAACTGTCAGCCGAAAATCCGCGTTTCCCTTACATCCTTGACGCTCTTAAATTGGACCGATCAGAGCAGAGGATAGACGCTCTGCTGCCTGTGAAATCTCATTTTCACTTTGGTCCAGGCTGAAAGATCACGGCGTCTGGTCTAATTGCGTGAGTGACAGAGCAGAGGCTGTGAGAAATGTGATTAGGATAATTTCATCAAGAGATTTTAAGTGGTCAAATATTTTGGCAATTATCAAAGCAATTTCCCGCACTGGTCTAAGTGCCCTTCGATGAAAACATGTCTGAGGCACAACTTAGAGAGGCTATTCATTTCCAGGAGAGGGTATCTGAGGAAAATTTCATTAGGAGATAACTTCTAGGTAGAAATATCATGAAATGAACCTCCATCTCAAATTATTTCCTTTGAGTCTATGATGACATAAAATTTACACTTAGGGTAACTACAAAAGACTATGGCTTCTTAAGATTCATTGTGTTTGGTAAAGTTGAAGAAGAGTCCTTAGAGGATAAGAAATTATGTACATATTTTTATTTAAAATGATATTGTCTCATGCATAGAAAATTAATAGGACACTTACTAAAATGCTAGGACAGGTAATTCTGACGGGTGAAATAATTTTAGTTTAATTTTTTCTGTACTCAAAATCTTGTTTGTCCTTATTTTTGGTTAATAAATTCACAAACATCAGAAAAGCTCCAAAAATGCCCCAGGCTACAAGTTCTCCAAACTGTCACAGGCCAGATCAGACCACGTGAGTATTCTAGGAGAGAGATTTTATTTCCACAAGACTTGGGTCATGTGTTTCTTTCTCTCTAAAAAACTATTTTTCTCCACTAAGCTAAATGTTTTTCCCATCAACACACACACATTGACCACTTATTTGCACATGCCCAGAAAAGTTTTCCTGGGTGTCTTCTCCCCGCAGGCCTTTGCCCAAGACCCATCATGGGCATCCTGTCATCTCTCCTGCCGCTGCAACTGTTTAGAATAACCTGCCATCCCTCACTCCCCACCCCTGAGGGAGATCAATGGCTCCCATCACAAAGTTTCCCTGTACACATCTCTCACCCTCCCTGACTCACCCCTTCTGTGCATGCACACATGTGTGTCTGTGCCCCATACCTTTCTTAACACTCATAAAATTATTTAGAGACTAAGGCATTTGACCTATAAAAAGTCCAGTAGTTACGTAGGGTTTTAACTGGAAATGGTGCCTGTAGTGACCACATTGGGCTTCACAGCAGCCCCAAGGGGCAGAAACCGTTAGCAGACTCATACTTCCTTCACAAGCGAGAGATGAAGGAATAGACCAGTGGCTTGCCCTGAGTCACACAGACAAGGCTGCAGAACCCATGGGGACGGGCAGTCAAGGTGTCCCTTTAGGGCCCTAACGAGCATGGGTGCAGAACTGACCCTTGTCCTGGTCTACCTCACAACCCTTAACTTTACCTCCCATCTTCTCTCTCAATTAATGCATTCCAGGACAAATTTCATTAAGTAAATTTGGGAAATGGGTGTGGAAAGTTGGGCCATAGTCTATTGAGTAGCATGGCTGAACAATTGCGTTTACAATTAAAATGGGACGGAACTATTTTTTTTTTCAGGGAGGCTTATAAACATCTACTCTCATAGCAACTTTTAAATCTACATTACTCATGCAGGGCATAACCTTCTGGAAGCTATGGGAAAGGACGAACCTGAAGGCAGGAGACAGATGCTAGGCTTGGGGAATTTACTACAATAGAGCCCATTGCACATAGTGTTTGGAGAAACTCATTTGATTCAGGAAGTGTACTTGTGAGCCCACAGGTGCCACAGCCTTAGCCACGAGCCACCAAAACCCAGAATTGGATTCAGCGAGGATCTCTTCCCAAACACAGTACATCTATCGCTATCATCTTCTATTTTGCCTCCTACTTTGTACATTCATTGATGGTTACTTACTGCTTATGAGAGATGTCTAATAGATGTGATTCCGCCAATCTTTCATACAACTCCTGCATCATATCAATCACATGAAAAGACTGTGAGTGTTGGTATAAGAGGAGTTAAACTGAAATTTTAACTTTACCTAATACAAGCTCATAAGCAACCATTGCAAAATTTTGCTTCCTTATTTGCAGAAGTATGTTAAGCATAATAGTTAACTAAAAATGATTAATGAGATGATCACAGCATGAAAAAAAAGAACAAATATAGTTTGGGTTCATTATAAGATAGGGTTATTTTTGTGATTCAGATACCTATTTACTCTGTGAACCTGGACAGAGGAGTTGGCTTCTGAAGCCAGACAGGTATACAGGTGTTAAAGGACCTCACATGTGACAAACAGAAAGCGTTGTTTTTACCTGGACCTGAAGATTTAAGAGAATGCAGAGGTTCATAGCACACAAGAAAATGTCAGAAAATCATCGTTCTTTAATCTTGTGAAATGCACCTATGTAAAACACAAGCATTGCTGTCTTCAAATATTTTTCCCTCTTTGAATGCATGAAAGGATAATACTTCTCCAAAGGATGTAGTGAAAGCCAATGAGTTTAACTGGGAAGATCACAGAGGCCCAATATAAGAACTCTAATAAATTTACCTGCTGAAGAACATGCTGTAATATTCATTACAACTAACATTGACATTAAACTATGTCATGTCAGTCAATGAGGAAAGGTAAAATGAACAATATTGATGTATTAAGAGATTGTGGAGTATTTCACTAGATCTCAATTTTCTAATTTTTAATATTCATATTAAGAGAAGCACTATGAGAACACCTTGAATCAATTATACATGTAAATATCAATCTAATACATTGATTTGTTTAAATGTCTTTAGCATTTTTCTCATGCATTCCAGTAGATAAGATTTCTCTGAAATGCAAGACTTTTCAGCTTGGTAGTTGGGCTATACCACCTTATTAATGGAAAACCGCCTTTTGAAATATTTTTTATATTTTGTCTGTAAAATCTGTCAGGACAAAGTAATAATTATGAAGGCAAAGTATTAAAAAAGCAATTAAGTGACATAAATAAAAATGCAAGCTTTTATGAGAATGTCAAAGTTAATATTCATAAAATAACCCAGTTTAGAAAATGTTGCCAAAATGTGATACCCAGTTCCTTTCTTCTTGATGAAGCTAAATATTGTCAATTGAGATGAATATGTGTCTACAGATATGCTTCTTAACCTGTAATTCCTATCACCAAATTCAGGGCCACACTGATTATTCCATACACATCCTGTGGACATTCACACATCTCACATTCTCAGCTAAACGTTGCATATTTCCAGGTAACAGGATTTAGTACAATCGAACCTCTAACATACATCATGTAGACTTGTTTGATTTTGGTTTCGACATTATATGCTCTAATTTTAGACTCTGACATCATTTAAAACCTACATAAAGGTGATTTTAGTCTGTCTTTCTATGAAATATTTTATTCTGGAAAGAATATACAAGATCTGTCCCAAAAGTGTTTGGGACGTTACATTCACGCTGGCTCAATACTTTTGGGACAGACCTTGTGAAC
This sequence comes from Noctilio leporinus, assembly GCA_004026585.1. Taxonomy (NCBI): domain Eukaryota; kingdom Metazoa; phylum Chordata; class Mammalia; order Chiroptera; family Noctilionidae; genus Noctilio; species Noctilio leporinus. The sequence goes on along the minus strand of PVIW01004658.1, from coordinate 93,244 downwards.
CTTTGACTTGCCCAGAGGGATTCTATGCAAACCTTCCCAGGTAGGATACAGTTTTCAGGTGCCTTTTATTTTGGCCTAGATGGATGTTTAACAGACACGCTGCTTGGGTTCACAAGCCATGAATACAGTTTATTGTGTGTTTCTTCACTCTAGTCAAGCCACTTCCCAACCTTTTGCAAAACAGCCGCGTTGGTAGTACCCTCCTGGCTCAGCAATGTTGTGAGTTACTGGTGCACAGATCCAGTGCTAGGCTGAGACTGATCTGCCAAGACCAAAGTTGCCTCTGGATGTCCTGAGTCTCCTTCAGGGTGTGGCAGGTACAACTTTTGAGTAGCCTCGGGAACAGGAAGATCCTGAAATACTCTACATTTATTTCCTTCCCATGTACGTAACAGGGGTTGAGTTTTTGCCTATTTTTTAAAAATCAATTTCGGAGTTCTGGTTTCAGTAGGACCCAAACACAATGGCTTAGTGACATTTGTCTATTAGTAGTGTAAGTGGATATTTTCGTAAGATACATTTTAAAATTATGTATTTTATGTAAGAATTGGCAAATCAATTACTTTAAGGAATTTTAACGTTTACTTTCTAATCCTATGACATAAATATTTTCTTAATGATTTCTTATTAAAGTGTCAACATAGTTCATGAATGGCATTTGTACACTCAGCATTTCCGAACTGGAAAGAAATGCTGATGAGTAGCAAAATTTCTCGCTAAACTTTGTTTTTGCTCTAAGGTCATTTAGGTTTCTGTGATTAAAAATGCTCAAGGATGCACTTCATGTTAATCTTGGGAGGAGCAGAGCTGGACTGACCTCTGCTGAAATGAAATATAATTGAAAAAGCTGCATCATTCTTTAAAAAAAGAAACAGCTTTATGAAAAACTGCTCATCTTCCAATTATTTTTCATCTCATTACCTTTCTATGTATTTCTTGTTTCCATTTAATAGATTATGTCCTATAAAAAGAGAACATTGATAAATGCATTCAAACTGAAAGTAGTTTCAAAACAGTAACAAGAAAACAGAATAGCCTCAACCCATGAAGCTTCTTCTCTAAGATTTAAAATAAGCATGGATGATAGTTTTTTTCATCTGCAACATATCCCCGGAAATGTTGCATTATTTTACAGTTGAGGTTATTCTTCCAAGGTCACCGAACAAGAAGGATCAGGGTTGTATTTTAATATATTCTAATGTATACTTTTCCATCCTAGTTATATTTTATTTAATAAAGCCAGAATCTAGTCAAAACATATCCAGGAGATGTGTTTAAAAAGAAATATCTTCCTTTAACATTTGCTATCTGTTAACTAAAGCACAGGGAAACTCAAATGAGACCCCTGGATGTTCTAAAGTAGTAAAAGAAAAAAAGAAAAAATCATGATGTGGTAGCAGAAATGCCTGCCAATGCAGACTAATAGCTGGTTTCCAGGCTTTCTTGGATGCATTAATATAAAGTGATTTTTCATGCTACTTCATTCATGCATTTTATTAAGCTCCGTAGAGAGAAAATTTTAGTATGATCCTGATGCTCTGAAGTTATCATCTCTAATGTCTGCATCTGGAAGATGCTGGGGAACAGGTGCTACACATTTTCATATTTTTCTTTGACAGAAATACAGACTATCCAGTGTTTGGCTGCTGGTTTGCAGGGCTGGCTTGAACAGTTTTGATTGCATGTTTCATGGGGGCACCTTTTAGGAGAAAATGTGTGCAACAACTGAGTTCAGACAAAGAACATTTCTGTGAACTATTAACAGCTGTGTCGGATGAAAACCTCAGTGAATACCCGGGTGGTGGGTGAGTCCATTGGAATGTCAACCTCTGGCGATGAAAGAATTTGGGAAACCATCTGGTTTATGTTTTCTGTACCCTCACCAAGAAATCTTTGCTGACCCCAAGACACAAAAAAAAATTGTTCTCTTTTCTCTTCCAAGCTTTATTATTTTAACTTTACATTTAAGTCTTCATTGATTTTTTGAGTAAGGAATTATGTATGGGGTCAGGTTATTAAGCCAACATACAGAAATCAAGTTTTGCTCCAGTATCATTTCTTAAAGAGATTTTTCTCTACTGATTGAATTATTTAGAAAATTATTGGCATATTTGTACGTGGAATATTTTTATATTGCTAGATTATTTTTACTGTTTCCTTGAGCTACATGTCTATACCAGTCTCACACTCGGTTGGTTATAGTGGGTTTACCTTGTCTTTCTTCTAGTTTTCGGTTGCTGCAAAGCAAATTACCGCAAGTCAGTGGCTTCAAATAACACTCATTTGTTATCTCCAAGTATTGGTGGAAAGAAAGCCTGGTATCGCCTGATTGGTTTCTCTGGGTCCTCACAAAGCTGAAAGGAGGGTGTCAGCCCATCGCTTTCATATTTCAAGCTCCAGGTCATCTTCCAAGTTCATGCCCTTCATTTGCTGAATTTTGTTTCTTTCCACCTTGGGGACCCCTTGTAGGCTATTGGCAGGCACTTCTCTCAGTTGTGTAGCTTCTCTCTCCTTCTTGAATGTTGTCGTTTTCTTCTTAAAAGTAAACAATGGCATGTTGAATCCATCTCGTGGTTCAGCCTCTAAAATGAATAGCTGCTTCTTTGAAACTGTCAAGAACATTGATAAAACATTCCCCAATCTGCTCAGCAGAGAGACAGAGAGAGAGAGAGAGAGAGAGAGAGAGAGCAAATATACAGTAGAAGGCCCCAAGAAGCCATCCAGAGAACCTCTCAAATGATGTAAGATACTATTTTTTAAATAATTCAGCGGTCTCCTAAAGTCTACACTACTCCTAAATTCAACCACACTAATACTTTGGTTTACTGTTTAAAATAAAAGTCAAAACTTTAAAAGGTTGGACCTCTGCCAACCGAAAAGTGATTAGTTTACACCTATCTCATTTTAATTTGTTTTCTGTGAAAGCCTCTGGAGAATACAATGCTTTTATGTTCTAACCAATTGATTCAAGAGAATATAGTTAATAAGGGAATGAAAGAAGAAGGAAGGTTAATTCCAGAAAAAAAAAACATTGTTATCGAAGTCCATTTATTTTTTGCAAATTCACACATGCCCACACAGACACTGACACTCAAGAGACTGTAAAGACATGTGAAGGAGTCAGTTGCCAGAATGTGCTCTAGAAATCATCTTACATCAGTGGCCGGTAAGTCACCTCTTCCATATAACATTTGGATATATTTTCCACATATCACTTTCTGTTAACTCTTTTACTCTATGGCATTCCGTTCATGTATCTATTTATATTATATACCAGTTTGATCACAATGCCATTCATTTCTGCATTGCCCTTGTTATTCATATGGTGATCATTTTTCTCTTCCACAACCTCTATTTTATAAGCATTTTTTATTCTTATTCCCTCTAGCCTCTGGCTCCTCTTTATTATGTTCCTATTTTTATTTCTCTTCAGTGTGGCCCAGTTCTAGCTGTTTAGTTATTTTGAGTATATACACACACAGGGAGGGAGAGAGAGAGAAGGGAAAATTAAATACGTATGTATTTTTATAATAATTTTTTGTCTTAGAATATTTGCTAAACTTCCCAATGAATGAAAAATTTAGTCTTCTCACCCATTATCCTAGATGCTGCATCTTGTAGCCACTTAACTAGATCTTGTCCACTACCCCTGCATGTGCCTTTTATACCCGGAAATATTAAAGATAAGAAAAGGAAAATGATGAATTATAATAAAACATTAATTTAAATAACTATGCAAGAATGTATAAGGATTTTGTTGGTGTTTTACTGTAAACAAGTAATTAATTTCCATAATCTTGCCGTGAGCCATAGAATAAATGGATGTGTGGGAACCAAAAATATTCCTCATTGATCATAATAAAATTCGTTGCTTTAATGCAGCTTGGCCATTTAAGCATTGAAAACGAATTCCTTGAAGTGCACTATTGTAATACTCCATACTAAAAGGGTATCATTTTGGCATGCTAAGCTAAAGGGAAACTGAAAAACATGAGAATTGGAGTCAATGATAACCAGATTTTCCTCCTGCTGCTATTAATATAAAATACAGTTACCTGCATGTATCAATGCTGTTGATATTTTTCCCAAGCACTTGAGCATTAAATATCTGTCTGGTAATTCCCTAAGGTATATTTTTAGGTGCAATGACCTCTTTTAAAAAATCATCATAAAAGTCATTCTTAATTAGGTTTAAGAAATCAATTTAAGTATTATGTAAATCAAATTTTATGTAATGTCATGCTGAATGCATGGTCAGGTAAGTCTTAGGGAAAATACATATTTATAATATTCCTAAGCAACACACATAACCATTAGGTATTAAAATTGATTTTTATAAAAGGAAACAAATAGTTATTATCCTACGAATCTTGGGATTTAATTTATAAACTAATCATTATGAGTAATGGCTATACAATTTGACATCATTATAATTAGCAAAAGCATAATTGCATTGTCATTTTTAAATGACAGGCAATGAAAGGAAATCCACTTACAAAGAGCATAAAATTGCAACATTAAATTGTTTGATACTTGAATGCTGAGATTGGATGGATAAATGCATTCCCTTTGAAATATAATCACTTCACTTGTTTGTAAATGAGTATTGGGATATATATACATACATATACATATGTGTGTGTGTGTATATATATATATATGTATATATATGTATGTATATATTCCCTGAATTGTCAGGTATCATGAGTCTAATCTACCATATTCTACACTCACGTCCTAACTTGGATACACCAGGGAAGTGTTCTGGGGAGAGTCAAGCCCATACAATATAGGGAAAAAATTAATTATAGGAAAAAATATAGAAATTCAATACAGAAAAAATAGATGCTCCATGTTTGAAAAACAAAAACCTCCAAAGACATCCAAAATTAAGCAGGGGTAGTGGACGTTTGAAACTAGTTTATAATCAATAGCATTCATTTAAAATGTAAAAAGTCAATATTATTCCACAATGCCGAGAGGGGAAAAAGGGAAAATAACGATCTTAACATATTCTCCTTTTCTCTGGCTCATCTGAGTTTTTGACAGCAACACGTTGGGGAAAGCGTTCTCATCTGGGATGGTTTCTCTTTCTACAGACCAGGAAAGGCCGGGTCAGTTTCCAGGAGTCCACAAGGAAGAGAAACAGTCAATAGCAGAGGGCTTGCCCTGAGCTCTATCTCAGTTTTAGTGAAAAAGAGAGAACAGTGCTAATGAAAATATGAACAGTCGGCTCCCATGAAAAATGCCAAGGTGTAAATGTACCAAAGTTTTTTGATCCAATCATCCACAGATGGGAACTTAGGCTGTTTCCAGCACTTAGCTATTGTAAATAGTGCCGCTATGAACATAGGTGTGCATAGGTTCTTACGAATTGGTGTTTCAGGATTCTTTGGGTATAGTCCAAGTAGTGGAATTGCTGGATCAAAATGGAATTCTATATAGCAGAAAGAAAGAAGGCACTTGTACCCTTTGCAACAACATGGATGGAACTGGAAAGTATTATGCTTAGTGAAATAAGCCAGTCAGTGAAGGACAAATATCATATGATCTCACCTATTACGGGACAATAATGAGCAAAACTAACAACAAGTAAAACAGGACCAAATATATGAATACAGTGAATAGGCCTTCAGTGGTCAGGGGAAAAGGGGTTGTGGGGAGGGGGGAGGCATAGACAAGAAAGGGGAGCAGCTTAGACAAGAACCTAGTATAAAGCAACCATGGACATGGACAACAGATGGAATTGACTTTGGGGGGAATGGATGGGTGGGGAGGGGGACAGAGGGGAGCAAAAAGGGGATGGATGTAATACAACAACAATAAAATTGAAAAAAAAGAAAAAAATGCCAAGGAAGGAATCAAATCATTCACAGGAATGCCCACTTGTTCCAATTCCAACCTACCCCGCACCCATGTACAGAGGGGGCAGCGGGCTGGAATTGTGGCAGGTGTTGCAAATGATTAAGAGGACAGTTTCTTGTTTGTGTTTCCCCACTTGCTTCTCTGAGCCTAAAAGGTATCTTTTCTCCTAGTTACTCCTGAGTTTGAAAAGCCCTTTGCCCGAGCCACCTCGTCCTTGAGCTTTTGCTGTTTTACTTCATCCTTCTTTGATTTCATTGTATACTGAAGAAACCATTCTTTCTGCCGCACGCATCCCAATATGGATTATTTTTCCTGAAATGCCATTTATCTTCCTATATCTTCTGAAATTGGGTTTGAACTCTATTCAGTGAAACCTGCTATTTCTCTTTTTCCTCCATACGTGAGGGTTTATGAACAGGAGGAACATTTTCTCAGCTGTCTGTTACTGAGTCCAACGTAATCAGTCAGCTACTATTGATGACTCATCCTTTCTCCTTTAGAAGTGATAATATTTGCCTATGTCACCTCTCTCAAACAAGGCTGAATTGCTATTTTCATGTGCTGTAAACATTTCTCTATGGCAGTGCGGAGTGGGTATAAGTTTCTTGTTCATCGATATATATTTGACATACAGCATTGTATAAATTTAAGGTAGTTAGCATATTAGTTCAATAGTTATATATTATAATGATTGCCACCATAACAATGAACAGCATCTCTAACACATGACATAATTATAATTTCTTTTTAGTGGTTGGAATCATGACATTCTAGTCGCTTAGCAAATCTGATGATTATAAAAGAATACTGCAGTCTATATTTACTATATTGTGCATTGTTATTTACTACTCATTGTAAGTTTGTAGACTTAAATGACAAACTCCTACCCCAGTCTCCAGTTCCTGGTAACCACCATTTTACTTTCTGTTTTTTTTACAAATTTGGCTTTTTAGATTTTGCGTACAAATGACATCATACAGTTTTGGTCTTTCTGTCTGAGTAGGACCTTCCTCAAGGTCCATCCCTGTTGTCACAAATGGCAGATACCCTTCTTCCTCACAGTTGAATGACACCATATTTTAAGTTTCCGGTTCCTTATTTTGTCAATCCATGTCTTTCTTTTCTTATACCCTTTCTTAGTTTCATAGCACCAAGTCACATGGCCTCTTCATAGATCCCATTGATCTTCCATCGCAAATCTAGAATCTTTTCTGTCCACCTGGAACCAGATTCATGGAAAAAACTAGTCAATTTCTACTCCTTTCCTGTTTGAATCTAGGTTGCGTAAGCTTCGTTACAGAGGAGTCATTGCTGACATAGGTCATTTGCTTCCATTCTCTCCCCATCAAAATCGTAGGTTGTCACAAACCATTTCACTTTCACAATCCCCGTTTTAGATGATCTTACCTCCTACTTTACTGAAATAATTCAGCCTACAAAACTGTTATTTTACATTGTTTATTCTCAACATCAGCATTTCTTGGTATCTTTTTGTTTTTTGTGGGTTTTTTTTCATCTCATGATGAAATTTTATTTGTCTTCTTTCCAAGACTGTAATCTCAGGATAGCATGCCATAATGGGTAGAAAATTGTTAAAGTCAGAGCTTTGCTTTCAGGCCTACTATTTCTATTATTTTGAACAACTCACATTACTTTCTGGGTATTTTGTATTTAGTTTAATAAATGTTATTACTCTCATGTAATTCCCATATTTAGTACTGTTACTTTAGTGGTTGGCATAGAGTTTGGGGAAAATGTGTTATACTCTAAATAACTTTTATTTGTTAGCCTTTTAAATAAAGTGAATGTTATAGCAATAGAAGTAATAAATATAAGAATAACATCCTTAAAGCATTTTACTTGCATTTATCTCTATTGTGTCTTAGGAATATCATCAATGTTTGAGGACTATAAAAAGATCATTAAGCTATCTATCTCAATTCAATTGAGTAAATAATGCCATTCAAACAAATCTGTTAGACAGTGAAATATTACACTGTAAAACTTAGGCAACATACATTAATTAGCCAATAAATACCTCAAAATGCTGGTAAATCGTTATTATTCCATAAACTTATTATTGTGTGATGTGAATATATTCATAGTTATTTGACAATTATCTGGCATACGAATTTCTCTCTTGTTGCTTATGTATTAGTATGAAATTAATCCATGATAATAATTTTAGTCAATATTTGTATTCTGTATTCATGTTGACTTGAGGGCTCTGCATGATGCCCCTAAAATACCAAATGCTTAAGTAACTTCCTTTTCTCAACAGCCATCCTCTCCATCCCCGATAAAGAGGATTGATCAGGGCAAAGCACACTGTTACAACAGTAAGTACAACACGCTATGTTGGCTTTTCTAAACAGTTCATGATGTTAATGTAAACGCTATCTAGATGATACCTTATTATTTTATGAATAATGATGATCACTGAATGGGGAGCAACAGCACAGCCTCTAATGAATGGCTGCTGTGCCTCAGGGTATGAAGTCAGTCTAAAGTCAGAAGCTAAATCCTGATGAAGTCTTTCCTTCTCTTTTTCTTTTCCTTTAAAGAACATTTCTCCTAGTCAGTTTATAGACTTTCATCCCAAATCATGACTTGAAAACCTTCCTGGATTAGCACAAGTTCTTCAGAATTTAGACTTGCTGTGTAAGACAGTTATTTAGAAGTAAGCCTTTCTCTCCTTGCAATGATGTTGGAATATCATTCTTGATACCTCATATTCCCGGCTCTCTGGCATTAACCTGTTAGAGCAGGAGTCTGGCCCCCTTCACTTCCGTCACTCACTCAGTCCCAGTGGAGGGGCACCATTTACATGCCTGGAACAAAGACTGGGCACCCACCTGCTCAGCAAGCACTCCATCATCATTGTCTCAGGAAACAGTTGTCCACAGGAAACACGATTCGCTCTGAGGACGCGTGTCGTTTTACATGGCCACCTGGAGCTGGGCCAATCTATCTAATCCTGGTGTTCAAAAACAGAAAGACCGTGTCTCCTGACAAAAATCGTGTTAGCTGCATGCCTGCCTGCTTCTTTCTATCCCTTGCCTGGGAATGTGGGCAGGAACCATTGCTGCCATCCACCGGTCCCTCTGAATCCTGAGCTGATCAATTTGGTTACCTGAAGGTGCAATGTGTCCTCATTGGTGGAGCTTTTGGTTCGGGGAAGGTGTTGTGTCAAAGGCTCCTGCTAGGCTGCTATTCCAAGAATGTCCAAAATATACGATTTTTAAGTGTGACAGAAATGATTTTACCCAGAAAATAGTGCAGATGATGCAGGGCTGATGTTCAAAGCACATGGTACGTGGAACCCTTGCTCTCCAACCCTGGCTCTGTTCAGTGCAGAATCGAAACTGTCTTCATCCTGCATTCTAGCCTGTGCAGAGAGGGGCAGGGGGGTGGGGGGAGAAATAGAAGGACAAAACCCAAATTCAGTCACCTCTTCTCTCCCTGTTCCACTTGTCCGGCCTAATCACGCTGCTGCATGGCTGAAAAAGAGGCTTTTTCACAGGAATCATTTTCCGAGCTTGATTTATTTGTATTGGATAAGAAGAGGCAGGTTGATGGTAGAAAGAATCAGCCAGATCTAACAATGCCTGACCTGGATTTCTGACATCATCTGGTTTGGCACAGAAAGGGTGACATTCTTTTTCTCCACTCTGCTCTGTAAGTGGCTGGAGGCAGGGTCAGCACTCAGGCTGCCTCCCCACCCCCCCACCCCCACCCCCAAGGCTGGCCAAGAGCCTGCCTCTTCCTACCCAACCCTGGCATTGCTGCCTCCAACCGTGCACTGCAAGCAGCAATGCTCCCTGTGCAGAATTTTCGTCCCTCACCAGTGCGAGCATCCAAATTTGGGAGCAGGTCTTTTTGCTGCATTTGATTCCAATCTCTGATCTTCTACCGGTTTGTAAGAAAATATATCCCTGTTTTAGTAGTTAACTAATAGTTCTGTTTCCTGAATTTTTCCAGAAACTATGGAAGAGAGAGGTATAATAAATATCATGCCAACTCTAATATATATGAAGTCTGTTCCGAAAGTACCGGCCATGCAAACTGTTTTAATTATATTGGCATTGACTTGATACTTTCCGGACAGACCTCATTTGCATTTATTTGATCAGAAAAAAGATGCAATGAGTTAGATGAGTCACTATATCTCCCAGTAAACATGAGGAAATTAACATCAGAAGGGTTAGTTATAAAGAAGGAAGCGTCTTAGATACTACATCAAGTCAGAAAAGAGGCACACACTTTGGGAAATGCTAGTATAACTTTACTTATTTGCTCAAAACAGTACAGAGAAAGCTAACTGGAATTACTTGTAAGGCATGGAGCCTTCATGGGAACAAATGAAAATTATTAGTGATGCAGCAATAAAACATGGCTTCGGAGAAGGTCTTATTAGATTGGACTCAGATCATCCACTTCTTAGTTATACGAGCTTGGATAAGTTACGTAAGCCCCCAGAATATGTCTTTCTATTCGAAATGGTATTGTGCTTTTGCTCCATAAAATTATTAGGAGAATTATAAGAAGAAATACGAAAACATTGACCTCAGGATTTAACATATCACCACACAATATAATTTAGTTTTCTCCTAATCACACAAACCCAAAGCAAATTTGAATAAAAATAAGAACTTGTCTGCTTTATTTCATACTAGAAAATCATTGAACTTAAATTTTAAAAATATTGATGTATGTCAATGTTCATTTTTTAGTTACTTTCCAGTAATAGAAATTCAGCAAATATTCATTTAATGAAGGACTTGAGGATTTTATACTAAAAATAGAAAAGTATAGCCTTAATAATGTAAATAATTTGAAGATGTTAGCACACTAATATGGGACAAAGCCTGGATATGTATGGATTGAAGTGATAAAAATAAGACACAATTTCCATAAAATGTCTTTTGAAGTCACTGTTAAAAAACAGATATTGGATAATTGATTAGCTTAATAACATTTACTTTCTTATATTCAATCGACAAAGATGATGTTACTATTTTGGTGACTTTAAATAATAAGAGCTCTCTGAGATTTCTCCAAGGGTTAAACACTATTTCCTTATAAATTGCTGCAAAGATTTCTAAGGAAAGATTTTCTTCTTGCTTTTCTCAAACAGTGATTAAAAAATTAATATTGTGCTAAAAACATAGCTATTTGAAAGAGCTGACCCCATTAAGATGATCACTTACAAAAATATTCATTTTAACATCTGATCATTTTCCTATTGACTTACTACTCTTCAGTCCCATCTTTGTCTACTCTTCAGATTTTGTACTTCCTATGCTTTCTTCTAAATGAGTCCAAATAATATTATACTTTGCATGTTCCATAGGATGTTCCTGCAAACCTATTTTATGTTGTGTTAGAAAATGGTTCTTTTTTCTTTACTTATTATTAAGAAAAATAGGTCAGAAATGTATCCATTGCACATTTTAAGTAGTGAGTGGATGGTATGTGAATTATATGTCAATAAAGCTGTTAGAATACTTATACTTTAAAAAAAAAAAAAAAGAAAAAAAAAAGAAAAATAGGTCAAAAAGGAAATGTGCAGGATCGGAACTTATCCATGCATCACATATTTCTGATAGAAAAGAATGCTCTAAAATGGTTTTGTGTTAGTTGAAGGACATACTTAGTAACGAGGAGGCTGAGGGAGGGAAAAACAATTCACTGGTAGAAAGGAGCCTAACTTACAAGTTTTCAGCAGCAAACAGCCTTAGAAAAATGCAGAGAATATGAGGACAGAGAAATCAGAGTGACCTGATGATGATGAAAAGGATGGCCAACTCAAGCAGAAGTGAATAGGAAGAAAACAAGAATATATGCCACACTGAAGGTGTCACTAGCTGAATACCAGTATGGTGAAATTTGATTGGAATAGTGGAGTACATATGTTGTGACCCTTGAATCAATGAGGCATTAGACATAAAATATCTTGAACACACTTGATATATAAACTGATTGTATTCAGATCAAATAGAATGATATAAAGTAATAGAAAGGAAAGTTGCAGGGAACAGGGACAAAGGAAAAAATCATCTTACACTAACACTTGCATAGAAATCATTTCTAGGTAAACATACCGCATTAGTGTTACTTACTTCAAACAGCAGAGATTGATCCTTGGAGGAAACACATTCTTCTCAGCCTTTGTTAAAAGGAGAAAGTGTGGGAACACAAGCAGAATATCAATTGGAATGAGGGATGTATTTCAAAAGGAGGATATGTCCAACTCAAGAGTTAGACGCATTAGGAAGGATTTCTAAGAGAATAATTACTGGTCCATCCATGGTAAAACTAGAATTGCTTTGTCACTGAGCCATTACACAGCCATTGCTCTCTGTGCACTAGGAACACTGCTCGCTGGTCACAAAGGAGCCGGTGTTTCACCCGATGACCTGACACTGGCTACCTCCTGTGCACCAACAGTTGATTTTTGAGCCCTTACGGCATTCCAAGCCCAATGTCAGGCACTTTAAACGATGGACATGGAAAGCCACAGCTCTCACTATGAATAGATAGTCAGTTCATGGCCAAGGCAATAGATAAACTTGGAAATAAAATGCAATCATTGATTGGAGATTATCACTGAAGTCCACCTAAGGGATGCAACATTGCAGCAGAAGTGCACATGGTCTCAGATTTGAAAGGTGGATTTGCACTGTCTAAAATGAACAGCTTGCTTAGTTTTGCCCTCATAGGAATGGTGGAAATCAAGGAACTCACTAATCTATTGATTATTAGGTAGATGTTCATCATCCTTTGTATTGAGTATTTGATTTTCTTCCAAATAACTTCAGAATATTAATTTTGAAGCTGCATAATAGGATGCAGACATTATTATAAAAATGGCATTTCAATTTAGAGTGTCTGAGGCATGTTTGCATAGCATTTTCTCTGCCATGAGCCAAATTTATCGAGATATATGGTGTTAGCTTCACCCAGGGGAGGAAGCTGTCAAAGCCCTGAGTCCAGTGACTGAATGTCTGGTCACATGAAAGGAATAGGCTGTACTACAGCGAAACCTTGTAATGACTCTGTTATTTGTTCTGAATGATATGAATACTAGAGGAGTTACATAAAAGACTCCACTTAAAGAGGATATTATTGCTTCAGTTAGAGTCCACAACTATACTATGCTAAACGCTATAGAGCATTATACTATACTATATACAATACTATATAATACAATGCTATGCTATACTGTACTATATACTATACAATACTATTTTTTTTAATTTTATTGTTGTTGTATTACATCCATCCTCTTTTTGCTCCCCTGTCCCCCTCCTCACCCACCCATTCCCCTAAAAGTCAATCCCACCTGTTGTCCATGTCCATGGTTCCTTTATACTAGGTTCTTGTCTAAGCTGCTCCCCTTCCTTGCCTCTGCCTCCCACCTCCCCCAACCCCTTTCCCCTTGACCACTGAAGGCCTATTCACTGTATTCATATATTTGGTTCTGTTTTGCTTGTTGTTAGTTTTATTCATTATTGTCCTGTAATGGGTGAGATCATATGATACTTGTTCTTCACTGACTGGCTTATTTCACTAAGCATAATACTTTCCAGTTCCATCCATGTTGTTGCAAAGGGTACGAGTTCCTTCTTTCTTTCTGCTATATAGAATTCCATTGTGTAAATGTACCAACATTTTTTGATCCAATCATCCACGGATGGGCACTTAGGCTGTTTCCAGCACTTGGCTATTGTAAATAGTGCTGCTATGTACATAGGTGTACATAGGTTCTTATGAATTGGTGTTTCAGGATTCTTTGGGTATAGTCCAAGTAGTGGAATCACTGGATCAAAAGGCAGTTCCATTTTTAGTTTTTTAAGGAAACCCCATACTGTTTTCCACAGTGGCTGCAACAGCCTACATTCCCACCAACAGTGTACAAGGGTTCCCTTTGCCCCGCATCTTTGCCAACACTTGTCTGTTGATTTGTTGATTGCCATCTTGACAGGTGTGAGGTGATACCTTAGTGTGGTTTTAATTTGCATCTCTCTGATGACTAGTGATGATGAGCATTCTTTCATATGCCTCTGGGCCCTTTGTATATCTTCCTCAGTGAGTTGTCTGTTCAAGTCCTTTGCCCATTTTTTAATTAGGCTGTCTGTCTCCCTGGTGTTGAGTCGCATTAGTTCTTTCTATATTTTGGAGATCAGACCCTTGTCTGAGGTATCATTGGCAATTATGTTTTCCCATACAGTTGGTTCCCTTTGAATTTTGCTGATATTTTCTTTATACAATACTATTTAATACTATACTAGACTGTACCATATACTGTACTAGATCTTATGATATAGTGGAGGTGTACATTGCTTCATATAAACTTAATATTAAAATGAACTGTTGAAAATACCAGATTTTTATTTTATCTATAACTTAAATTTCCAGGAGACCTGCAGCACATACTGTGAAAGTCATGGCCACAGTACACAAGCACAGTTCTACGCACCTCTGTGTGTAGGATGTGCATATGCCTTTGAAAGAAAAAGACTAACAAATTGGCAAGAACAGAGTTCTCTTCATTTCATTAAAAAATTGCAATGCCACCCATTCGATCTGTTCACAATATGAATTGGAATTTATCTTCTCAGGCTCACATGAAATTCACTCTGACTCAGCACCATTTTTATGCCTTTGTGCATTAAAAAAGAAAACTTTTGAGACTTAAGTGAAGTGTTTGTTTAAAGAAGTCAGGGGTGTATGTGTGTGTGAATCACTCAATTTCAGAAGCTGTACCAATTTATATTCCAGCTCATACTGCACATGAGGGAAGCCTGCACCACTTCCTCCATCACCTGCGGGCTGCCTACCCTTTAATTTTATCCATTCTGGGCCCTGTGTTATGGTATCAAGGGTAACCTCAAGCCTTAAATAATCACAGGATTTTTGGTTGTTGTTCAGACTAGTTTTGTTTGTGTGTTTTTGGTTCTGATTTTATTTTTAAATAGGACAATATTCTCAATAACCAGACTGTTTCTCTATTGGCTTCTCATCTGTTTTGTATTTAGGCAATCATCCCACAGCTTACTTGATGAAATCATTTTCATATCAACTGTGATTATCGGTTTTCATCACCCTTCCACCTTTCTCTTTGTACTTAAAGGGGACTCCTTTAAAGCATTGTCATATGAGTGGAGATATAACCCTCATCTCAACTTTGCCCTAAGTCATGACAAATAGTTGCTTTGTGCCACCCTTACTCTGATATGTATCTAATGCACTATAAATGGTTGGCATGGTTAATTGGGATAATGCTGCTTAGAGGCTTTCCCTGTCATGTTACATTGGTTATTTGTGCACAAAAGTTTATCTTTCCAACCTTGCAACATTCCAGCTTTCTCCAATCTCTTTATTCCCTTTTATTCCAGTTTCTAAAGCCACTAGTAAATATGCACCAGTAAAATCCCATTCCCAGCCTTTTCCTCTGAAGGCATATCTGAGGCATGGAATACCAGCATCGGGTTATCAAAGAGTTTGTTAGCCCATGACTTTGATCAATACGCAAGCCTGCAACATCACTTTTGGCCCAAGAACAGCTGAACTGTGGTCATGCTGTGTGCCTGATACAGGAAGGAGGGACTCTGCCCCAGGACCCGGTGGCAACAGGACTAGAACAGGCTCCAACTGGCCCCTGAAGCCCCTCTGTTTGTGAAAGGAAAGGTTTCCTCCCCGGTACTTCCATACTTTTCTGTGTTTCAGAACCACCCATGTTTCCCGTTGGGTTCAAGTTATTCACTTGACAATAGCAATCAAAATAATTCCCTTATGATTGGTATTGATATAACTGATGCTTAATTATAGTCTATGTAGGATTTGTATAGATATTTCCATAAGGTATAATTGTTGAATGTCCAAAAATGGGTAGTCATTTACTCTGAGTCAAAGTTAAATTAATCCAATGTTTGAAAGTAATAGGATCCTGAAAAGGTATATACATTTAATTAATGAAAATACAGTTGCTCACAAGTTCAAGAAATTAGATGAAATAACATTTGTAATATATGAAGCCTCACATCATTCATCTATGTAGAGATAAAGGGGCCTTTAAATGTACCTGGGACTTTACTATATATTGTATAAATTCAGTAACTTCTGCTTTTTAGACACAAAAAGCTAAAGTGAAATTGCTTGAAGCATAAGAAATGGACAAAACAGTAATGGAGTTTTTAGCATTCATGCCTTGTCTTTTCCAAACTGAAAATCAGGCTCAATTTAGAATGCATTAGGGCCATTAGGAAGATGCCTTCTATTTTTTTGCTAGAAATATTACTTTCTATCTGTGTGTAACTTACTTTTAAATCTGGTAAGAACCATGTGTTGATCATGTCATGTGAAGGGGTGTCTTATTAAGATATTTTATTATTCTTTCATCTTATGTATATGAATGTATATTTTTCATAGCCCTGGCCATAAGCTTATATATTTATTTTTGGTTAGAGCAAAAAAAAAAAAAAAAAACAAAACTATTTGAGATCCTCTGATCCAAATAGTCATCAGTAAAAATAGTTTACCTAGAGTTTGAAGCTGAATGTATTACTAATAGAGGGATAACATCTTTACATTTTGGGAAAGTGTTTGTATAAAAATAATGCATGACAATTCCCACATAGTGACAGTGTTTCTATATTAAAGTCTGGCGAACTATACTCAATTTCACTTGAGAATCTAAAGATCTAAAGAGTTGTCACTTAGCCAGATAAAGTATATAAGCTGGAAGGGGGAGTCTTAGAAGAGACTAAAATTTCTATCAAGTAATTTCTGAAATTGGATTAGATTGGCTCTAGAGTTCTATTATGACAGCCCAATAACTCCAGAAATAGACCCGTGACTCTGTGGACACTGGAATTATGATAAAAGTGTCACTGAAGAGATTAAAAAATAATGAACTTTATATAAATATGTCAATGAGACACACATGTGGACAGGTAAAACTGACCCTGACCTCACACCATATGTAAAAGTAAATTTCAGATGAATTGTAGATTAAAATTTCAGTGAAAGATGTTCTACCAAAAAAATAGAGAACCCCTTCATCATTTCTTGGTTTATAAATACAGGATGTAATATTTAAAAAACTTTATTAATTGGATACATTAAGAACATCTTCTCATAAGACACACAAAAAATGTGTAAAAAAGCCCTGGCTGGTAGCACAGTGGATAAGGCACCAGCCTGTAAACCCAAAGGTCGCTGGTTCGATTCCCAGCCAGGACACATAACCAGGTTGTAAACCAGGTCTCCAGCCAGGTCTCCAGCTGGAGGCAGGTGAAAGGCAACCATACATTGATGTCTCTCTCCCTCTCTCCCTTCCCTTCTCTCTGAAAAATGATAAATAAAGTCTTTTAAAAAGTATGTAAAAAAGAAACCCAGTGGGGGAAAAAGGCAACATATATAAGTGGCTATTCACATACATATTTATACATAAATATATATATTTATTACCTTTTTAAAAGGAAAAAGGAAAAACTGAAAAGTTAGCAAGAAATATGATTGGCTCTTTACAACGGAATTATTTTTGACATGGCTAATAAGCAAAGGAAAAATTCTTCAATCTCCTTAAAATCCAGGGGATAACAAATGAAAACATAGTGACGCATAATGGCGTGCAGTTGCCATTATGCACGCCCATGTTGATGGCAAAAGGAAGAAGACAGCCATGCTAAGCATTATAATCCGTGGTGTCCAACACTCAACACCCCACAAGGGTCCCAATGCTGGTCTCAGGAGCATGTATTCATAATCATTCATTCATTCATATTCTCTCTCTTGTTATTTCTATAAGGTACTTTGTTCTTTCTTAGCCAGAAAGAAAAGCAGCTATCACTGATTTTGAAACTTTTCCCCAGTACAGCTCACCGCAGAGATATCTGCTCTTTCAGACTCACGAAAACAACTACTCAGTTTTCCCTTTCATTTTTATGTCTGTACTGCTTTCTGCCATCTGACACTTTTAGCTTTTAGTGTAAAAAAATGTAATAGGTCATTACCTTTTCCATGCTGGCACCCGGCTCAGGGAAAGACATACTCACCAAATCAGATGCCAGTGTAGTCGCCTGAACTAGCATGGGGGCCTGATACCTGTCTCCACCCGCAGTTACACGTTGTGCCCGCAATGTTTGCCTCTCTCGTCCTGCAGGCCGCGCCCACGCATTCTTGCATAGTTGATGCCATGTCGCCTGAAACTGGACATTTCACATTGCACATTTTGCCATCAAAATGTATCAGATCAAGAATCTTGGGTTTGTTTCAATGACCTGGCAGTTGAAGCATTTTTCTGATCATTTCAGGTTTTCTGACCTTTCAGACTCTTGATTCATTCTCTCATCCCAAGAGATAGAGATCGTTTGTAAAGAGTGAGCTTGGGACCATCAGGGCTTTCCTGTGCTTCTGTATTCTAAACAGAATACTAATTCCCTGAAGCCCTATAGGGAGTAAACTTTAACTTCAGGAGAAAGAGCAAATCACAGATTTGTTAGTAATACTGCTCTAGTGGTCAGATGAGTAAGTCACACATTTGACAAAGGACATCAACAGAAGGAGCCATGAGCAAGAGTGAAGACGACAAAATGTTTGTCAAGTTCAGTGGGGTTGGATCAAAATTTCCATGTATATATGAGGAAGACTTATCTGCCTAATGACTAGCCTCCAGTGTGGTCTGTGGACAAAGTAGTACAGAACATTTTGTAAGCCACCCACACCCCACCCCACCCTGCTGCGCCCCACCCCAAGTGTCTGAACTGACAGGCACCGTCCCCAGCACTGGGTCTGGAAAGCTCCAGACTGTAGGGATTCTCCTCCTGGAGCATCAACGTTCACCTGGACGCTAATAAAGGGCACCACATCCATCTTACACAAACCTGCAAAGTGAACCTATCTTGTAATATCTTGCTTTTCATTTTTTAGTCTATTGCCATGATTGTTATTAAGTACTAATTATGGAAGGTTGAATTATTAGACATTTGGAGAATTTCTTATCCGCTTAAACCATGTGAATAGTCTTGAGGTGTTCACTTATTGTTATCTTGGTTTCTGTATCAAGTTAGCCTGATTGACTAATTTATCTGAGCATAGTGACAGAGTTCACAGTGACATTATTTTAATATCTATGCACTCTTGATATTCTGCTGTCTGTAGAGTCAAAGATAATCCTCTTTTCTCCTGTACGAGCCTTGCTTCAGTCCATTATTTGATTTTTATTGCACTTCAAAAAAAGTTAAAGGCATTATATTCTACTGCTATTACCATGGCAAATATAATATGTGATTAGAAAAATGCCTTTATATTAATATTTCTGCTTTTGTCCTTTTAATAAAAAGACCAGAAAAATTATGCATTTTTAGGTAAAGTAAGAATGTTAGAAGAAATAGAAGGTAATGCATAGATTTACAGTAACTGTAAGACTGATGCAACCTATCAAATGTGTTTGATAACTTAGAAGTCCTTGGTTCAAAAACTCATCTTTTATCATAAAGCCATAGCTGACATTTAATCCAGCACCCATCTATCATTTTAATTGCGTGGAAAATAATATTTAAATAAATACACGGTAGTGAGGGCTGGTCATCAGCCTGGAGACAGCAATGTGGACTCACTGGATATCACAGGAGGCATCTGCAACATATCTGATATAGTCACTCATTTGGTTTAGTTGTTGCTCCTATGTGGTAGCTTGTTCTGGCTTTCTATTTTCAATCAGAAATGAATAAGACTATTATAACTTGGTCTTATCTCTATGTTCAGAGTCAACAATACTGGTGTCCTGGCATCTGGTATTCTCTTACGAGCTCTACCATTTCATAGATAACACTCTGAGGTGGGGTGGTCAAATGACATAATGCATGTCATAGAATGCAATAGTTTGGCTGTCCCAGTCTGAATAGTTGACACATTACCGAGTAACTCAGTTTTAGCCCAGAAAGTTTAGAAGCATGATTTAGAGCTTTATCAGTTATATTTATCATGTCTATTTCTGGATTTTTATACCCAAAAAAGCAATATATATATATATATATATACACACACATACATATGAAGTCTGAACACAAGAATATAAATTTGGTATAACTCAATGTTTTTAATTGAAAAAATTAAGACTTGTGCCAATTATTTTTATTGCCTCTTAACTTGAAAGGCACATGTTTTATGCACTAGGAAAGTGGATCTGGGCCCTTCAAATGTATTTCTTTGCCTACTGTCCCTGGAGCCTCATGAGAGGAAGGCACAAAGGTGACATTGGGAGGAGGGAACCTTTGTTCCCTTGCAAGGGTGCCTCCCACTGGCAGCCCCCACCCCCGTCCCCAAAGCACAGCCCCTGGCTGCCCCAGAGACCAGTTCTGGTACTTTCCTACCTCCCTCAGGAGGACTTGCTGCTTCTACATCTGTTCTTCTATAGTTTTGAGGTCCCTCTTGGCTTCTTCATAGCCAAGCCCTTGTTTATCCAATCCCCTGTCCTGTTTCATTTTTCCATTTTATTTTATACTTCCTCTATTTAAATCATCATGTGGTTTCCCTCCTCTCATTGAATCCAGATGTTACGTTTTATAAATAATATGGAGATATTATTAGCATGATTTCACTCATTCTACATCCCTTGGGTGGCCGTAGCATCATTTAGAATTTATATGACACCTTCACAGATTGCCTACTCGGAAATATATTGCCATTTCATCCTGCAGAGGCTCAAGGTCTCTGCTCATTACTGTGTCATTTTTGTCTTTCCCTGAATTTCTGTATCAGTGGCAGCATGGCTGTGGGGGGGCGGGGGAAGGAGCAGCTGACACATCTGTAGGTCACCAAGTCCCAGCTCCTGTGGCCTAACTTGTTTTCAAGGGTATAGGGATCTCTGATGAATCAGAGACCCAATTTCCCTGGAGTTGGCCACCATAGGAAAGCTGGCTCAGGGTGGTCAAAGTCGTAACAGGGTGTCCCCACCCACCTCTGATGTCCACATGGGATTGGCTCAGCAAAGTGGATGGCACAGAGTTGTAGACCAGATTAGGGGGAAATCAGTGGAAATAACCTACAACCTCTGGACACTATACAGAATGTTTTTGTAAACACATATGGATATATATGTGCATTAATAGCTGTATCTTTCTCTATAAATCAATCTAGAGAGAGACATCTAGAACCTAATAACATCATTAGCATTCGGTGCCAACAACTATACAATTTATATAATTTAAAGTAGTTTTACAAATATCTAGGTAACAAAAAGATATATTTTCAGGAGCTTTTTAAAATTTGACTTACTGGATAGAGTGGTCCAATTAATTTCCTTCAACATATTCTATATTTATAAATATTTCCAGATCATTAACTTAATATATTAATCTATTAGAATACAAAAAAAAAATTCTATTTTAGCAAATAAAAATATGCATGAATAAATAACTTTAGCCAAGTATTGTTGATCAGAGTCACCTATGAAATTCTCTAGCAGCCCCAAAGAGCAGAAACAAGAAAAATAAACACTAGTATAGTGGTTAGGGCAAAAATAAGGAATTTCAACACAATCTTGTGAAACAGTCAGTCATTCGCTAGTTGTACTATTTGTGCCGGTTGTGTTTTAATAGGATGAGGTGAGTGTAGGAAATGGGAAGCTGGTTCAGGCCGGATGGCTCTATGGTTAATTTTTTGTAAAAAGTGTGCCATTATTCAGAGCTAGTTGGCTTCCATTTCTTCTCACCATTATTAATTTGCCTCTGGTTTGGCTTTCAGTTTTTTTGGTAACTGGAATATTTTGAGGTACTGTAGGATCACAAGTCAATCAGGTAAAGAATCTGCAGCTATTCCTTTTTGTTTTTTCTGACCTAAATGGTGCTGTTTCTCACCAGGATGAATGCATGGCAACTTGGGACATCTAGATAATTTATCCCAGTGAAAAATTAGGGACTAAATGAGCCACACAGTATGTTTATGCTACTTAATGTATGACAAACTCGAAGGCAGAACTGCCTGCGTGACTTTGCAGCACATGTTCCTGCTCATTTTGCAGGCTTCAATATTTCTGAGCCTGGTCAGAGCTATGCTGTCGTATTTCCTATGCGAAATGTTCAAAGAAAAATATCAGCGTTAATACCAGTGTTAAAGAAGATGAATTAAATACTTTCCTTGGAAGATTAAAATGATCACAGCAGAGATGCAGGTTTCTCCCTCTTTGGAGGATCTGGTGTTTGCATAAAGACTGTTTCAATGAATATTTTTCTCACCGACATTAATCTTACAAAGGCAAATTCAAAACAGCAAGAAAAAGGAAGGAAAAGTTCAAATGTGATGCTGTGAATGTGGTGAATTCCTCCCTAAATGATACTGATTCTGGGTAAGATTGAGCTGTATGCACACAGGATTGAGGCCTGTCCTATTAAGAAATAATTTTATTGTGCTTTATCTAATATATCATTTAAATAAGAAAAACAGATGGCTTGTTTTCTTTGGGTTAAATCTGAATAGCATGCACTTAAAAGAGTGGTTTTATGCTACATCAAGATATTTATTCTAAAAACTAGACCAGACCTTGACAAATTGTGCCTGACCAGAAAAGGTTACCTTTTCTATAATTATGGGCATTATTTACTTTTCAATAATTTGGAACTCAGTTGGAAGCACAGAGGAGAAAAAATAACATGGTGGCAGTCAACATCACAATGATGGGCAAAGTTCATCTATGCAATCCAAATTATTTATTGAATTCCTATTTCATGACTGACTATGTAGTAAGAAAGAGTAACCCAACCATGCATGGTTCCTATGTTTCTAAATTTCATGTTTTCATCATAGATTCTTTTTACCCTTCCTTAGACAAAATTTATAAACAAGCTTACTTTTGTGCATTTATTTTAAGTTCTACAGCACTGTGTGTCTAACTACTTGAATACTTCTAATCAAACTTCAGAATCTTGTGGGGACGGGGTGAGGTAGAGTCAAAGAACCCCCCAGAAGTGGAGCTGATACTTAGTGGCCCGGGGACCCCTTAAATTGCACTGTTAGACTAGATCGTGTGTTCTTAAGCCTCAAGGTAAATAGACACACTTACCCACCAGACATTCCAAGGGCTTCAAGATCAGCTCCCAAGATTCCAAGAGAGGTATGGAGGCCAGACCTTTCTTTGAACACTTTAATGCACAGTTACCATTTTTTGTTGTGTTTTGCATGAATGAGTGCAGAGATGTAGTAGAGGGTGGCATACGTGAGTCTTAAAAAATCAAGAAAAACATTCCTTGGTATTTCATAAACAAAAGTAGAGGCAAATATGGTATAATTGTAACTCAGTGAGAGCTTAAACCTGACAAATTGGAGTGGTTTGTACTGAGAAGCAATTAGAGTAATTTAAGCAAACAGGAGCAAGAAGTGGGCAGACAATTCAGGGTTAGCTGTAAGCCATTTGGACTGAGCTGCTGGGTTGTAAGAAAATGTAGTTTCCTCAGCACAGAAGTATCAAGAGGGAAGGGGAATTTGCAGTAGTCTATTATTTCCGTTGTATTTAGAATAGATTGATTGTTCAAATTGAAGTCAGGAAGATCTATGAAGACCCTATTGCAGTGATTTGGAAGTGAAACAGTAATGATCTGGATTAGTGGTATAGATGCGTATCAATGGAAAGTTCTATATCGACTAATCCTTTACCAGCTTCATTGACTTGTAATTGATAAAATAGTAGAATATTTAAAGCATCAACATTTGATATATGCACATGTTGTGAAGCTATTCCCCATGTATTTATGTTTTTATCTTAATGAGAGCATTTAAGTTCTACTCTCTGAGCAAATTCCACTATACAATACAGTATTATTAACTACAGTCACCATGTTGCACAGTATGTCGTCAGAACTTATTTATCTTATAACTGACCATTTGTATCCTTTTTAACAATCTCTCTTTATTTCACACACCATCATCTTGACTGATGAATGAATAAGTTTATTCAGACAATATATTGCCTTTAGTAAGGTAATTGCATTTAAAGAAAGAAATGAGAAAGTTCTTCCTCTATTTGTTATTTTGAGATTTTACCCCTTCCCACCCTCCACATGTAAAGGCATTCTATTATATTATAGAGATATAATTTCAGTGTTCTTCCCATGGACATAGTGCATACTTCCAGTTAAACTAGCCCACATTATTCTCCAATTACTTCATTTATCTGTGCATCAGAGAGCTTTCTCACTTCTTCAAAGAGTTAATATTAAAATTAATATAGGCGCATTATACACCTGAATTACTTTTCAAATATTTTAAAATTAATTCCATCTTGTAAAACTGCCAAACCAGTATAAACATTCCAAAAGCAAAGACAATTGATTAATAATTTAGAATAATACAATAATCATAAAAGCTGTCTTTATGTTACACTAAACAGACCAGATTTCATATGCCTGGAATTGCATAAAAGAAATAATCTGTTTAATGGTGTATATACATGGTTATTTACCCTGTACTTGTGAAGCTCAGTCATGTCATTATTTGGTTGTTATAGGCCAGCTTCTAACCTTTGTACTGAAAGCATTTTACAAAGACTGACAAAAAGGGAATAAATCTATGAAAAAGTGTTCTTAAAACCATACAACTTGCATTAGTCTTTGAATTCTATTGATTCCATATTTAGAGAATTTACTTTGTCCACCTACCTTTGACATTAATTTATGGAATCCAAAATAATTAAAAGAAAACTAATTCTGGGGTGATTTTATAAAATTACAGCAACCTTTACTCATAATGATTTCAACTGTTGCATAATGAGAGATTACCTAGCAAAGAAACATCTGGCTTTATTCCTCATGATTCAAAGAATGGAATCGTTGGTCCTAGGTTGAGATACTTTCTTCCTTTAAGCAACACATATTTATTAAGCAACTATTTTGAGCATAGCTGCTTTGTATATACCAAATGTAATACCAACATGTCCCAATTATAATATTTAATGAGTCCTCTAAGAGCTTACCTAGGGGGATGTAAAGTATTCACAAAAGTGAAATATGTTAACATACACCAAGATGTGCACTTTTGAAACAAAGAATGTTACAAAAGTAGAGAGAATGAGCAAGGCCTCTGTGGAGGGGACACTGAGGGATCAGGGACCCTGGAAACTGGAGAATTGATGAGGCAGAGAAAAGGAAAAGATGAAAAGGTCACAGCCTTTACAAGAGGTTCTGCCTGTCCCTACACTCATGAATGCATTCATATATTTGTCTTTCTCGGAGCTATACCAAAAATGGGAGCTACATTTTATAATTCAAGCTTTGGGTATCTAGTGGAAATACTTTAAGGCCTGATTGATAATCTTAAACTTTATCCTTGTAAACTTTGAATGCATTCCATTTTATGTGGTTTCTCCAGGAATAACCAGTCAGGATTTGACAACTTCTTTTGAACTGTTATTGTTTCCTTTGACTAGTCTTCATGTAAACTAGCTTCCTTGTTGTTTTCTCCATATGGCAAATGCAAATACACACGCATGCACAGGCACGTATGCATGCATCCACATGCGTGCACTGAGTAGTTTTGCCTTTTTAATCAAGAGCGGTGCATAAATTAAAGATAGAACTAGAATTAATGTCTTCACCTTACTGGTTTTATGTTAACATTTCAGACCCTGATTACCCCATTTCTATAGCTACAGTGCCATTATTATTTATCATGTAATTCTTGAGAGTAACTTGAGTCTTATGCACACTATGATGCATAAGCCAGTATATACTTGGGTACCATAATTGCCACAGTGAACCATGTTTTCACTTGATGAGAGGATAGTGAAAAGATACAGTTTATTTTATGTTTTAATTTTCTTTGTATCAAATGTGTTATTAAAAAACTTCAGTCTCCTTGCAAATGTTATTTTCTATCTTTGAATAAAGTTTTAATCATATGTTCAAGGATTAATTCTCTATTCCCCAGAATGTATTAACATTTCTAAATTTATTAAACTTTTGGGAGTTGAGTTCTTATTTCTGGGTCATGAGCTTCCTCCTTGGTGCAGAAAACAGCTCCTAGGTGCTTTGGACCTTCAAAGACTCGCCCTGACCACTTTAATCAGCCTGGAGTCCCAAGGTCAACAGCAACAACAAACTAGCACATTCTCATCCAGATTCCTGAGTGGTTGGTAAACACACCTTCGATTTTTTTCTTTTCTTTGACTGATTACTGATACTTCACCAGGAGCTGAGTGATAGCATCACTGCATAACACAACCCTAACCCTTACACGACAGGACGCGGTGATAATGCTTATGAAGTTCTATCGCTTGTGTAATCCCCGTGGTGAGCAACTACACTACCGATTACTTGGAAAAGCTGCATTTCTGACAGCGAAGCAAAAGCCTTTGACTCACCTATGGTAGTTCAGCAACAGCCCCGAATTTGGGAGCAGGTGCACAGAACCCTTGTGAAGAAAGGTTCTGTGTCAAACTTACTAAGTTCAGATTTAAAGGAAAGAGTGTTGCTGGAAGCACAAAAGTCCCAAGAAGTGGAATCCTATGTCTCCCCGAGAGACCATGTCCCCTGACCCCATTCACTGCTGTGAGTCAGCCTTTTTACTGAACACACTCTGCTCAGGTCTCTCTAATTGTGGCCCCAACCTGCTAGATGGAGCGTATTTATTGACAGCTTAGGGACTGCGGGCTCGCTGACGGCATCTTGCCCACCTGCATCTCTGACTGTGAGTACTGACCTTGGGCTACTCCTACTCCAGGCTTTGACTTACAGCTTTCTTACCTCTGTCTTCAGTGCAACACAAGCGCCACCCTTTGTGTTCATTGTTGCTTTTAATGTTTGGGGATGGACCGTTGATTGGCAGTTCCCTCTAAAGAAACGTCATCTGGATTTAATCCGTCTGTTGTTATTTGAGTAAAGAAGAACTGAAATTCCTTGCTTGTGTCTTCTCTCTGTGCGTAAACATGCTCATAACCTTTCACCAGCTTTGGGTTTGCTCATGCATTTTGTTTTCCTTTTATATGATACAGTGATGTAGATTACCAAGGTCCAGCACCTTCAGAGTCTGTTGAATCCGTATTGTCCTTTGGCTTCTCTTGGGAGAACAGGATGTGACCTGACAGTTATGAAAAGTGCCACCAAATGTTAGGAATTACATTGAGAGAGGACCTGAATACATCTACTCTGTTAAAATAAATCAAGGGAAGCCATGCTTGGAAAGTTAATGTCTCTGCGGAGCCAGAGAAGCATAAGCATTTCTATAACAAATATCAGTTTATTTTAACTATTAATACCAAGGTCTGCTGGCAAATACATAGGTATTTCATTTAACAAGTTCCAGTGTCGCCACATTTCTTTTTGTTTTGTAATTGCTTTTAGGTCAAAAAGTCTCTGTTTAACATGAAAATTGAAACTAAAGTAGAACCAGTTTCATGTATTTATTATTACATAGATTTTTTTGCTATGTATTATAAAAGCAAATTAATATCTCCTGATCAAACTGCAATCTAAAAATTTGGAAATGGCAGGAGTAATTTACAATAGCAAAGAAGCAGGATTTGCATTTTTATTATATCTAACATTAATGTAGAGCTTTTGTTTTGTCTTCAGTGCTTATCATGAGGTAAAGAATGTAGCATGTTTCCTGTTTGAATTCTAGAGAAATAGCAAGGAAAACAAAGACTCAGTTTTTAGGAACTAAAGCAATTATTGGAATTAGTCTTGCTAGTAATAATAGAACTGGGAGAAAAATGTTTGTTTTTCAGAAAACTAAATTTATGTTTCTGGTTTCCTGACAAGCAGCGGTTGACTGTATGTAACTATGCATCACACATAGACAGAATAGTAGGGCTTAGAAGAGACACCAAAGGAAAAGACATAGTCCTGGGTATTGACAGTGTATAGAACCTCATCAGTGTTTTCACTTAAATCCTTGGGCATTATTTTTACTCATTTGAAAATGTAGAAGTTGAAATACATCGTCTTTAAGATCTTATCAAGCTTACCCTTCTTTATGAGAGAATTAGATAATATGCAGATTGCATATTACTAAAGAGATTACGAACTCCTTGATACTTGGTAATCAAATTGGAAGTGGTACCAAAAATTGTGGAAGAGTAATGGGAAGATAGCAGTATCTCAGCTTTATAACTTATCTTCCAGTAAAATATTTTATAAGATGATATATTGTGTAAATTGCATGTTTTATCATCAAACCAATCCATTGTTGAAATCTTAATCATTGATTACCCATATATCCTTGAGTAATTTCTCTTTATACATTGTAGAGACTTGCAGTTAGATCACCAGCAAGATGATCTAAGTGGTTTTCTCACTTGCAGTTAGAAAACCAGTAAGTTTTGAGCATGCAAAGGCGTTTGAAAGTCTACTGTGTGAAGTGATCTTCACAGCCATGCCAATGATGTATCAAATTCTTATTTTATTTACATATGTGCTCAAATACCTTGACTTGTTACAGAATCAAGCTGTCAAATAAATACACATCTAGACTGAGATGACCTTGATACTCTGGGCAAGCTGAGAAGAGGTCATGTTCTAGAGTTTAGTGCTTGCTCAGACTTAGAGTCGTGCTAAAATTCTGGGGCCAGTCATGGGGGAAAGAAGTCCAGCTGTTCTGTTCTTTGGCCAATTCTGGAAAACTGAGTCTTAAAGAATGGCCTGTGTTCAGTGCTAATTCAAACATTTTTGTTTCTTCCCTGCTCATATGCACGTATGTTGATGTGTGATGTGTGTGTGCTTGTGTGTAATTAAAAAGCACATTCATATCTTATGAAATATGTTAATAATACCAAAATTTCAATCATGTGAATGCAAGATAGGTAACAAACGTTGTTTCCCTCTCACTTTTCTCTCTTGTTCCAGTGGATTTTTTATTCCCAATTATTACCGTGCATCACTTTCAAACAGAAGTTTGTTGTGATACAGCTGTCATTCCCAGTATCTTGAGATACTTGGAAATTTACATATTTATTATTTCATCACACTTTAAGCAGAGTAAAATAGAGTTTCATCTGAATTTGTATTGGTTAACTAATGTTGTAAAATGCTTTGTGATACAACAAATACATATTTGGTCTTAATAAACATTTTAAAATATTCCCTCATCCAATAATCCTTTACATTTTTGCCTTCCTCTTTCACTAAAAGCCAATAACTGAAGGTAAGTGTTGCATATTTATTTGTTTTGTTTCTTCATTTATACAGTTTCAACTCATAAGAGGACTGATACCTTTGAAGAGACATGCTGAATGCAATGGTTTTTTAGGTTGAAAAGAACAAAGTCTCAAAAAAAAAAGAAACAGCAGTGATAACGTAGTCAACCCAAACTGAACCCTTTGAAATATGACAGTGGAGAAAAAAAATTATTGTTCACTTGGGATAAAAAATTGTAAAAAGACATATGTCTACCATATAATAAATACTATTTCAGTTTTCATTATTTTCATTACTATTATTGTTGTTAAACATGTTATGTATAAAAGAAAAAATGTATTAATAAAACCTAGACAAAAAGTTGATCTCTTACATTACTAAAATATTGAAAAAAAATATTCCCTGTTCTTGAATTGCATTTATATATGACATTTTAATAAGTCTCAAATGGAGGATATAGTTCATTTTCTGAAATATATATTTTCCTCTCCCAAAATATATAAAAATGTCATGTCTGATGGTAACTTTTAATTGTATTGATAAATGACAAATAGTAATTGAACCTAAGGCTCATACTAATGTCATTTAAATTTCTATGTAAATATCAAAATACTTTCCCCTAAATATTTTAAAATGCTAGTCTTAGAAGGTATTTTATTAATAACTAAAGTTTTCTGTTGTACTATTCCTACCAATTACTCAATTTTCATAACATATTTAATATATATTTCAAAAGAAGAAAGTCAAGTAATTACTGAGGCAGAAAACTGTTTTATAAAGATTATAATCATTATATAAAGAATTTCTAATTATTATCTTTACTACCAGATCATGAGAAACTTTAAAGGCACAATTTTTCTTATTCAGTAACCCTTTATCTCTTTATGTAGAAGCGTCTTTCTGTGATTTACATTTTAATGAAGTTAGTAACAAAACACCTATGGCCATTCTAAATGATTTGCTGTCATAAACTTATTTAGGAAATTAAAAGACAAAAGTGAGTTTGAACATTATCATGCAAGCACAGAAAAATGTGTGATGTATAGGTTTAATAAGCTACTTAATCTTCTCCATACTTCAGTTTATATTCTTCAAGGGTATGGTTAACTGCAATACATAAAAAAGTCTTGACCATCGCTGAGTTAGTAGTCACATATATGTCAACCACCAAAATAAAAATAAGAATGGAAGTTTAAGGAAGGACTTTGACTACTGTATCACAGGCATGCATAATAATTTTGTTTTTAAAATTATAAACAGGGAAGAGAAAGTCTAATAGTATAATGTCCATTGATTTCCTTCAAGATATACTTTTCATAAAATATAACTTTGTCCCTTCAAAAGTTATTTGCTCAATGGCGAGGGAACACTGTCTTTGGACTGCAATTTTGTATATACCAGTTCATTACAAGGCTTTTTGCATAATGAAATTGTATTGCACTTTTGCTTAAAATTGCTTTTCTATTGAGTTTGAGTGATTTTGAAGTGGGCAGCCATTCTTTATAGCCTTGGATTGTTTTCTTCTATGGTATTTCAAGTGATACTCTTCTGTGTTGGAATTAGCATGCATTATTGGAGTAGGTGACCACCATATGTCCCACCAGAAGCATTCCTTTTTCATTATTACTAATCTACTCATGATGCCTTGCTTCCCATTATTTGAATGCAGTTGCTTTAAAGGCTTAGTTCTTGAACATTTTGAGTTCCAGACAAATATTCCCAGGTTAAAAATATCACTCTTGAAAGGATGAAATACCCAGCCAATAATAACCACCAATAGTTTTGATGTATTCCCTAGTGTGGTAAAATAACATAATATGATGTCTATGAAAGATGTCTACTTATATATCTAATTGTATTTGCCAGATGATTAAGTACCTTTTATTTACTAGGTCCTAGGTCTTACTCAAAAATGATTTGTTAATAATATAGTAAAACCACATACCACTGAAGTGGTACTTTTTTTCTGAAAGGAAAAAAGGTTTTTCTGTATACCCATAAAAATACAATGTTTTATTGGAATGACTTTAAGTTAGCTGCCTACTAGGTGTACATGATGCCATTCGCATGACTCACATCAACCAACTCTGCACCATGTTTCATAATACAACTGCCATTGTAAGAATAAATATCCCAGTCAAGTAAAAATTTGACCATGTACTTATTTAAGGCTTGATTTAAGCTACTACCCCACTGGCCTCTTTTCTTTCTAATGACTCTATAAGAAAAATAATCTGAAATCAACATAGAGGTAGTACAAGTATCATAAAAAAAGCACAAGAGAAAATACAGTTCCTAGGCCCTGGCTGGTGGCACAGTGGATAAGGCACTGGCCTATGAACCCAAAGGTTGCTGGTTTGATTCCCAGCCAAGGCACATAACCAGGTTGCAAGCCAGGTCTCCAGCCAGGTCTGTGGCTGGACGCAGGTGAAAGGCAACCATACCACTGATGTCTCCCTCCCTCCCTGCCTCTCTCTAAAAATTATAAATAAAATCTTTTTAAAAAATAGGGTTCTCTTCTGCAAAGTGTCTATTGGGGTAAACATGGCAAAATCACTTTACATTTTA
This sequence comes from Noctilio leporinus, assembly GCA_004026585.1. NCBI lineage: Eukaryota > Metazoa > Chordata > Mammalia > Chiroptera > Noctilionidae > Noctilio > Noctilio leporinus. The sequence continues at coordinate 61,679 of PVIW01004658.1, read as the reverse complement.
TAGCATGTATTATTTCCCTATAAACCATTTGCCAAAGTGTCACTCACAAGGTATCACAATAGACCATTTTAATATCTTCAAGGAACTTTGTTTGTTTTACAGCCACTCACTAGAGAAAAGCTTGACAAAGAGAACTACACTGTCACTTTCCACTATCCTTTTTGCTTCTACACTCACCCAGACTAATAAACTCCAATGCTCTTCAAGAAGTAAATAAGATTACAGTCCCGCACAGGTCCCTGGAGCATCTGTGGTGGGAGAACATGCCTTATTTTAGATGGTTAAATATGAATTCCATAAGCCATTTGCAGCTTACAATAGCATGGCATTCTGAACTACCTTGAAGTTAAAAAACAAAACAAAACAGAAAATAGTTTGAATTCTTTTGGATAGTATTTTGTCTTTAGTGTAGCGCAGAACTCCATGGATGATCCTGTTGACATTACTTTTTAAGGAAGGAAAGTGAATTTATTGTGGCATGAAGTACCCAGCTAAGATATGTTCTAGGAGTTTTACCCACAAGATCAGCCTCACTGACGTGCCTGCCATTCAATCTTCTGTGACCTTTCTCAGGTCACATATTCCAGGAAGAGAAAATAGAACCATTTCTGCAGACAGCACGAAGTCAGAAGAAGAAGTAAGTAGCTTAACTACTTTAGTCTCCTGCTCATAAACCTGGAGAGAAAGAACCTCTATGTACAATCGTGTTGGCTCCCTATTGCTACACTAGAGAGAATTATGATCTTTAAAAATACTATTTAACACTCTGGGAAATGATCAAGTATTATCTCATATTTGAATTAGTTGTCCAGTAATACATAGGAAATGTGTGTGTAAATTCAAAACTGTCTGCTGCTTTTGCAATAATCATTCAGCTAATATCTCTGTGCTTTTCAACTGGTATTGCTAGGTACATATTACCATTTAAATCCCTCTGCTTGAGAAAGAATCTCAGAAAGATGAAGTAACTTGCTCAGAGAGTCACATTGAAATACCTACTGTTTGACCCCATCATCTGATTTATAGCCCCATGATTTTCTTTAATAAGTAAACCAATTAAGATAATAATATTGTATTAGTATATAAAAATATAAAAATACTGCAGACCTACCAAAACTACATACAAATGATTTTAAATGTGTAGATATTTATGTTTTAGCATAGTTTACAAAACATGTAGTCATGTGAAAGAAAAATGAATATGACATTTAAATTTAGGAGGATGGTGTCTGGCATAGTGCGGAAACCTTGGTCTAGGAAAAGCTTGGAATCAAATCACATTTATGAAATTATTTTGCATATTTAAAGCCCTCTAAAAATCAAACACATTTTAATTCTGTATATGGTTTACATTTCAGAGATCTCATGTAGAAACTTGAGTGAAATTATCTGTGTGACACACACAGATATATTTCATGCACACAAAACACCTATCCAGACATTTTAACAGATCCAATTTCCCCTCCTAAGGCAGAAAAAAGTACATTTTTTAAAACTAAAATAAAAATGTAAAAAAGCTTCGGAATAATCAAGTATGATTAGGAGAATTTGGTGCCATATTTCTGAGGGCACTTTTGTGTGTGTTTTGTCTTTACAGTTAAGTAGGTGCAATGAGCCCTACAGCATTGGTGAAACACAAAATCCAACACAATTAAGAGTTTATCTAGTCTTCTGTCTTTGAAGCCCTATTGATAAAGTTGTAACTTCTCTTGCTGGTATTAAATATTAACTTACTGATTTTTCGGCTAAACCCGAGCTGATCATTCAGTGACAAGGAAATCAATGGTTAGTGTATATGGCTTTGTTTTCTTTCAGGAGTCAGTAAATATATGCGAGAGTTCATTTTTAGTTTTGATATTATTAAACATCCTGGGAACCATGATCTTAACGGCATGGGATATTGTGTAGCCTCGATTTAGTCTTTTTGGATGCCTCTTCCCCAAAGTGGAAGAACTCTAGACACTCTTGCGTTCAGATGCTTTAGCAGAATCTCATAGATGCTGTCCTTAAAAATGGCGACTATAGGCAGTCACAGCAAGAAGCTGGTCAAGAAAGCATTATCAGAAACTAAGGGAATCTCCCAATAGAAGGAAAGTATCACAGATTACAGGGACCACATTTGTCTTAGTGCTCTGGGAGACATTCTACACAAATGGGTCACAACAAATGAGGTCGTGCACGTAATAAGTTAGAGCAAAACTAACTCTGTAAAAGAAATGAATCATAGTCTATAAGAAAAGTATATAAAGTTGACAATATCAACCCCAAACTTTCTTACACTAATTCCAGTCTTAGTAGCATTTGGGGCATTTTGGGGGCATTTTGCTGCTTTTATTTTTTTTAAGGTTAGCTTAAAATTCTTTTGACATGAACTATGAGGTATCTAGCATACAAAGTACAAATATTATATAGCTCTACCACCTGGAGTATCAATTATTTATATCATTTACATGGGATTTAAAATATAATTGAGAATGACTATATATATTTTGTATATTAACAGACACAGAATATTCCTGAAATGAATGACAGCAATTTATTTCTTTGTAAATTAAAATAAATATTTTATAATATTTTTCTTATATCTGTGAAACTTGAGCAAATACAGATATTGACCACGTGACTAGAAAATTTTCTGTTTTGCAAAATATTCATACACCTATACAAAAAGTGATAGAAGTTAGTTATCTGTATTTAACCATTTTATTTTAGTATAAGACTAGGTCCACATTCTGTGCTCAGATTTAATATACCTTTAGTCATTAGACAAAATTTATAAATCCTAAATCTTTTACATTTTGGGGAAAATAAGAATTTTTTTTCAATATCTGGGATTAGTTATGTAAGCTTTCCTTTTTTATTTTTTCAAAGATCCATTTGATAGAATTAATGCATAGTAAAACCCATCATTAATATTTTACTAGAGCTTCATTTGAAAAGTAAGTCATTATATTGTTAAATATTGTTTTAATAAGTATGATTAATTGACAGCTTGCCATTTAGCAATTATAATAGTAACAACAATATTCTTGCAGAAAATTCAATCTTGGACTTTCAACTATAATTATTTCTGTAGTTTAATAGATTTTACTACCTTCCCTTGAACCGAAATAGGAACTCATTAATGAGAAGTTTGCAGTGATTAATTAGAAACCTGTTGAATAACATCTTTTGAAGTTAGCTAAATTAGGCTTTGCATTCTTTTCCCAGATAGAATTCTATACTAATTGCCTTTTTTTCCTATTTAATGGCAGTTCATGTTTGGGGAAGTTACTGTTCTTGCTCTGTTGTCATTTATGGTCATAGATGATATGAAATAGTACAGTTTAATTTTATGTATTTTTTATTTTATGTGAAATAGACCACCTCAGTTCTCATGTTGTATGAACTTGGCGGGACATCAGAGAACAGAGAAAGGCCAACACTCCATGGGAATTCCATGCGTTGTTCATTGAGATAGAGTCATTAGAGAGAAAAGTGAAAAAGCTAAAGAAATAATGTGACCAGCAAATCAGTCATTCAACAATCAATTTCTCTCAATTGTCTCTGTTTCCATACAATTACTAATGGGAGGACTTTTGGTTGTTTGATTTTCCATCACTAGTCTGAAATTATTATACCAAAATTTAGACCCCTTTCAAATGTTTGCAAACATTCATTTATTTAGTTATTTATTTATTTTGGAAGTTGTGATGGCAGTTTAGTAGGCTCAGCTAAAAATTGATTTTGCATTTTGCTTAGTGTGAACCAAAAAGTGTTGCATGCCTTGGTTAACATGTATATTAATAGCATTGCAGTGATGAAAACAAGAATTATAAGTATCAGCTAGCCCCTCAAAGCTCCAAAGCCCATAGGTTTTTGTTCCCTAGATACTACACCATGCAAATGAAAGACGAACACACCTGATTCGGTAGCATTACAAAACAGAGGCTATCTTTTACCTCCCTCACACAAATTAATGGTCAATCGCTGAAACGCCTTGATCTTAGGCAATTTCAGCATACTCACCTTTGTCCGTTGATTTCCCCTCACTCAAAGTGAAATCGAAGATCTTTGCCACCCGAAAGACCCTTTGCAATACAATGTAGTCCACATGCCATTACCTCGCTGCCCTCACTTTTTAAGACTTTTTCCCACATTTGTTTCAGGCCAAACCCTGATTGCTTTGTTTTCAGACTTGACACACACTGGCTGCTGTCTTCTCGTTTTCTATGAACGGAATGTTCCTTCAGCTAGTAGGTGGAAGGCCCTGTAATTTACCTCCATCGTGTTGCTCAAATTCTCTCCAAGTGGTACTTTAACTATAGAACTAAAAGTTTCAATGCACTTCTCTCAGCTCTGCCTGTTTCTCTTCTCTGCTGATTTTCCTCAGAATCATTCGGCATGTTACTATTTTACATATATACATGTATTGTTTGTTAGCCCTTCGTTCACTAAAATAGAAATGACGGGCGACTAAGGGTTTTTGATTACTGTGTTTACCCTGTAATATCAGACCAAGATTGCTACCAGACATTGCAACAAAGCCGGATTATCCTGATGTTGTTCTTTTAAAAGTGTTCTTTCTGTTAGTAGAGCTGCAAAATTTATCTAAATGAAACAATTTGATGACTTAAAATTATATTCATGATCCTGTGTCATCTTTGGCACTTAGAGTGATAGTTTAATATAATGGAAGTATTTTGAAATCCTGTTGAAATAGATCATTGACATTCTTTCATGAACTACTTACTAATAAACAGAAAATCAAAGTTTGGAAAATAATGAGCTTTGTTTACTTTTATTCTTAAAGCACATTGCAGCATTACAAGTGCCTCATTAATGTGCTTACAAAAGATCTACTTAATGCCCTAAAAAGTCAAGGAGTAGTTGCTCTAGCTAAAGCCAAAATTGAAGCATTTTAAGAAATTATTCAAGTTTTATATATGCTAACTTTAGTTGCACTTCCTTTGGACAGTCCTGAAACCTTGAGGAATATTACTGGCATTTGCAGAATGAGCACTATTAAAATTGAACCTCAACCATCTAGGAATCTGCATGAGCCTAAACATGGAACACCCTTCATAACCACATGTTATGAACACATCAGTAAGCATGGATGTGTCTAGTCCCTGAAAACTGCAGATGTTCTGACCAAAAGCATCTTGACAGATAAACCGTGCTGAAACATTACCCAGAAGGCTAACGTACTCTCTGGGGTGCTAGTTGAAATGTGAGAATAACCTCAAGAGGAAGGTGGCCCAGGAGAAGAGGGACCCAAGCCCTGATTTGGAAAGGAGGGCTTACTTGAAAATGCTAAAGTGGCAGAGAGGCTTAGACACGGTGAGTTGTTCAGAAGGTTAGCCCGAGCACCCATGTCCAAGAACATTATTTACCAGGTGCTGTTTATTACAAGAACAATGGAGATGGACAGTACTGACACTGTTTAGGTGACCTATTGCGTGGGGGAGAGTGAAGAATTTTCTCAGAAAGAGGACACATACACCTGGGAGAAGAAAACAGAAGAAAAACTCAGTGCACTTTACACCTGTGCTTGGATATTTAAGACTACCAACAATAAAATAACTGAACTCTGAAATATTGTGACCCAACCTACCTCTCAGAAAGCATTGACTCAGGCTACATGATTTTAAGACACCCGTGTTAGTTGATTCATTACTTAAGAGAGAAGTAAATGGCTAACATTTTTGTAATAAAGAAACAAAAATTATGAACCAGCTAACCAACTTCAAATTTTTCAAGTAAGAGACTGGACCTCTTTCCCATTTATCTGAGATGAAAGTCAGGTATTAGAAGAGGGTGAAAGGAAAGTTGAATTAATTGGAATTTATTTCTTAAGAAATGGGATCAATGCGCTAAATGTCTTTAATTAATGCTAAGTGCAAAAGAAAGACCAACAGAACCTTCCTCTCATTCTACATGAGCACTTAAGTTAATTTTCCTCCAAAGTCACCTCTGACCGTATGAAAATCATCCTTTCATTTAGGAACCCCCTACCTTGTTAACAAGGTGAGAACGTAAATTTCAAGTACTTGCAACTGGGAAAACTTGTACCACGAGAAAATGGTTACATTTCCTTGAGCATAAAATATTCCCCCCAAGGAAAGTATCTATTAATGGCAGGCTATGATTAATTAATTGGTTCTGGGAACTATTACACCATATTAGTCACTTTCATATTAGCGTTCCCCAGAGTGGCAAATAAATAAGACAGTGATTGTGCTTCTACTTGTCCAGCCATTTCCTGCCAAGACGTTTTGCTGATGCTCAGCTTCTGTGTAATTTCCTACCGTGTACTTCTTGCCCGATTTAGTTCAAGCTTTGTTAGTTTAATGCTTCGAAATGACTCATGTTCTAGCAGGAAATCTTTTCCTCTCATTACTTCTGTGTGATATTATAGACAACAATGTCCCTTAGGAGCATGACAGTTGATCCCAGCCAGGCGATTTATGGCGACAGGGTAGCACTATTGCCAAAGGGGGTAAGTGTCTTCAATGTCAATTTCATCCCCAGCAGCCATTTCTGTTGGGGCCATAGACAGGTAACTGCTGTAAAATTAAAGAGGTATTCCAAACTCATGACACAGTTTTGCTTTTCATTATTATCATATCTGCAGTTTGATTGGTGTGATATATTTTTCTTGCATGGATGAATATCAATTAGAGGGGATGGATCTTTATAGGAAATGTATTCAACTAGAAAGGCTTACAGCTTTTTTTACATGTAACCACATGAATTCATCTTGCAATGATATGTTGGGAAGATAAAAAGGTAGTTTCAGTAACATTATTGTAAAGGCAATAAAATCATTTTCTTAAAATATTAAAGTGTAGCTTTCATTAATATCAGATGCTCATGAAAATGCTGAATTATGTAAACATGATAACTTTAGCAAGAATAATCATGGGTCACACATTTCGCTCACATTATTTAATTCATACTCCTTAATGACTCCTGAGTAAACCATGTATTGTTATGTAAAGTAACTGACGTTCAGAGATACAAATAACTTTCAATATGTAAGTTCCTGGAAGAAGAAAAAACAAAAACCTAACAAAAAAGTTAATACATGCTTGAAACTAGTCAATGCCCCTAAACTTAATTCTCTTCAACTTCTTTGTATAGTTTTGACTTTTCTCAAAACAGTGTTTATTGTTCTGAAAACAAATGAAAGGTGTAGATATCTGGCACCATCCCGCCTATGCCTGCTCCTGGATTGAACACATAATAAATGAGTTGGAAGAGCTGGTCAATTTTACTTAAACTTGCTAGTTTTAACAAAATGTCAGCATGTGAGTTAGCCATTACCCTTTCACAAATTTAATGTAGAAATGTTCAAAGTATTTAGTAAGTCAGACTTTCTGTAAGTTATAATACAAAGCTTGCTACATTTAAATACAAAACAGACACCCTTCGGTGTTCTTGTGACAAATGGTAAGGAGCACTTGACAAAGGAAATGGATTTTCAGAAGGGAGAATGACTGCTAAATAAGCCACTGGACCTTTTCTTTCTAGATAAGTTTACTCTCCTTTCACTTTCTGGAAAATGTGATGATAAGTTCATGTAACTTCTTGGAACGTTATTTTTAACAAAATGGAAAACCATGGACTGAGATATTTTAAAATTTGCTATACACAGAGCTACATGCATAATTTATGTGGGTTATTGATTATTGTTTTAATGCCAACCAGAAGAGAAAACTCTTCCTGGCACACAGCAGAACCAAAGAGTTATTTAGCAAATTCAATTGATATTTTCCCCCAATGATTTTGATAATGATGTACAAGGGTGTTATTAAACTTGGGGATAAATACTATTCAGCAATGGAGCATAAACGTTCTTTGAAGTGTTAAAATATCCCAAGTGGAATAAGTTACAAGGTGAAAGATCACAGTGTTTATTTACTGTAAATTGTATAGTGAATATGAAAATGAGACAGAGACTGGGTTAACTGTATGCTAGCTGTCAAAGTAAAGAACCCAAAACTGAAAATAAAAGATTTTTTCTGAACAGATATGCAGTTGAGAATCAGGAAACACTGGTGTGTTTGCAGTAAAAACCAACGAGTAGGTCAGTATTGACAGGAAGGGTTAAACATCAGTAAAAGTCAACCCACATGATGTATTATTGTCTAGAATATGAGAAGTTGATGTATTATTGTCTAGAATATGAGAAGTTGAAAGGTATTTTATGGACACTTCCATACAGACATAAAGCATAAGTGCTTACTGAATGCGGCTTGACTCCTGGGACTACAACCAGTATTTCCTTGATCAGTAGTTTCACACAGTCATAAATAGCCAAGTTCCTATTATAATTTGCAATTAGTGGGTTGAACAGGCCATATGGTGCATTACCATGTCTCTTAAATCTTCGATTTATATATCTAAATTAATTGAAGAGTAAGTGTATTGGGTCATTTTGTGCTCAGACGTCTACTCACAGCCTGTGGAAATAATGTGGTTAAAATTAAACTGTGACTAGTAAAATAAAAATTTGGCAAGCACAGCAAGAATCCCACCCCTCCTACTAAAAAGAAAGAAGTATACAATTTGACCTGTAGATCAAGTCCTACCTGTGTTAGTCAAGTATGTATTTATGTAAAATTATTAACTTTTAGAACAACAACCTAATCCATTGAAATAGTCTATAGTTAATAAGTATCCATATATATAGTGATTTACTTATGTCATGCAATCAAATAGTATAACTTAAATGTATAAATAAGGCACTGCTTGTTTATATGAAGTTGGGAGTGTATACATTTCTCTGTTTCAGTTTTCATATTATAAAAAATTGCTGATAAATTTACCTAAACTACCAGTCCCTCCACTACTCCTACACAGCTTATTTTTTCTTCATAATAATTATTAATACCTGAAATTATGGTGTATTTGTTTTTGTCTTTATAGTCTGTTTTAAGCTCTGTACAAGTGGAGATTTCTTTTTTTTAATGATTTTAATTATTATTTTTAGAGAGAGGGGAGGAAAGAGAGGGAGAGAGGGAGAGAGACATCAATGTTGGTTGCCTTTCCCCTCCTCCTGCTGTGGACCTGGCTGAAGACCTGGCTTTCAACCTAGCTATATGCCCTGGCTGGAAATCAAAACTTTGACCTTTGGGTTCACAGGCTGGTGCCTTACCTACTGTGCCACCAGCCAGAGTGAGAGTGGAGGTTTTGTCATTTTTGTTCACAGCTGTATCTTCAGTGATTAGAACAGTGCCTGACACAAAGTAGGTGATTAATAAATACTTATTGAGTTATTTAAAAAATAGTAGGTATGATGAAATAAGTTAATTTTTTGTCATTAGTCTCATCACAGTTCTGTCTACTTTATCATTCTTTGTTAAGACCCAAGTTTTGGCTTTAGTGATCCTCTTACATCTTTGTTTTATATTTTATTTCTGAATTAAAAAATTTTAATTTCAGTCTACTTTTATATGGGTTTATTCTCATTCATTTTGCAAGCATTTGAGTTGTGCATGCAATGATTTTCTTTTTTTCTTTTTATTTCTAATATAAACATTTAATGTTACAAATTTCCCTTTAACACAGAGTATCACACATTTTTTATACGTAGCAGTCCATTTCCACTAGTTCTAAGTAGGCTTTATACTCATGATTCCTTCTTTAATTAATTATTGTATGTGTTTTTAATATCCAAATATAGGAGTTGCCATTTTTTGTGTAAATTTTACATTTAACTGAATTACACTCAAAGACATAGTTTTTATAATATATATTACTTGAACATATTGGATTGCGGTCTATTAATAATTATAGGCAAATACATATATAGCAATTATACATCTGGAATTGTTCCAAATAGCTTAGGTAGACGTCCTTTCATCATGCTCGGAATTATGAGAATATAGTCCTCACATCTCTGGCCTATTTTACAGCACAAGTTGCTAAAAGTGAGATGAAATTGCGGAGATGACTGGTTTTAAAATAACATCGAACAGTTCCAAGGCTGAATAGTAATAAGGTTCCTGAGCCTTTTCTCTCTTTATTAAAATTAAAACAACCCGGCAGATTCTTCTTGTAGAAAGAAGGGACAGAAATGTATGCAAAACAGGTATCTCCCGCCGCGAAAAGATCCATCTTGACTATGCTAATTTCCCCATCACCAAGAGTGGGAGAGTGCCCCATAAATCAAAGCCACCCACGTGGACAGCCACGCTCCAGTGCGACTGACATGGACTGAAAACGTGCTGGTGCGGGGAGCAGTGCAGGCAGTAATGAACCTGCAGAAAGAAATGGAACGCAAAGAAAAGCAAAACACAAGAACTCAACAGCAGGACCGACATTCATTTACACGGCCGCTTCTTGAGTCAAGTGCCTTCTCCCATCCCCAGGTCCCTGCTGCCGCCTCCTGAGGGCTCAACTGAGCTGGAACCCGAAGGTTCAAGGGGAAATAGTGTTTCAGTCTCTTTCAGTCTCTCAGGGTCCAGAGCAGGTGCATCTCCACGGCAACGTGGGCGACGCCATGTTCATGTATGAAGACCAAACCTGTGCTGTGAGCTGTCACACGCTAGCCAGGGAGCAGTGGGGAGTTCCCAAATGAGGGTATGGGGATGTTATCGACTATGCTTGAAAGAAAAGGCATTCGTTCTTTAAAGGAAATTAAACTAAGTTCTAATTCCACTCGGAGTTTTAACTAGGAGATCATATTGGAAAGTTGACTATGTCTTACTTTTGTAATTAAATAGTATGTGTTTTCTTATGCCCCTGAAAAGTTTTTGATATATCTGATATACTGTGTCCAAGAGCATAAATGGATCAAAATAAACTTAGGTTGAAATATGGTATAGCCCTGGCTGGTGGCACAGTGGATAAGGAGCCGGTCTGCAAACCCATAGGTCCCTGGTTCAATTCCCAGCCAGGGTACATAACCAGGTTGCAAGCCAGGTCTCCAGCCAGGTCCCCAGCTGGAGGCAGGTGAAAGGCAGCCATACGTTGATGTCTCTCCCTCTCTACCTCTCTCTACCTTCCCCTCTCTCTAAAAATAAAAGGTAAAATCTTAAAAAAAAGAAATATAGTATGAATGTGGCATACTTAATACACTATATAGTGCAAAGTATTTACATATAAGATATTAAGATAAATTATTTTAAATTAATATTACTCTTTTGAATCTAGTTATTTAAATAAGTGCATGTATTACTTAAGAGAGTATTACCAACATAAACTGTACTTCTCATGAATTTATTCTTCGGAAGATATTTTATAATTCACATTTATAATTGTGAAATACCACTTTTTATGTATAAAATGTGCCAACTTCAATATGGAGTTAATAAAACTTATTAAGGCACTTTATATGCAAAAAAAAAAAAAAGGACTGGTGACCACAGAAACCATGTATTTTTTTGTTCAACTTGATATATAGTCTATTGCTTCTAATATAACTTAATTTTAACTTAATATCAAAATGTAACTACAGACTCTATCTACAATGGTTAATCTAAATCTTGAATATCATTCAGTGCCAATCAACTGAGGAATTTTATTTTTGTCTGTGATGATAAATTAAGTGCTACATTTATTTCCAGTTAGCAATAATTTTTATCAAAACCGTGTTTTACATTATACCTATGACCCAGCCCCACACTCCTCAGACATTACTCATCAGCATCAATTAATCTTTTCTGAAATGATACAATATTTTTTTGTCATTTAGATATACAGAGCTGTCATCTAAGTAAGATATCTTTGGATGTATAAAATAGCCTGAAACATGTTTACTGTATTTCATCTTCTGTTAAAAACTACAGGATGATTTAATTATGTTCCCGCTACTGGATTTTCCTATCAAGTTAGTTTTATAATTTTATGTAAGCAAATTGTCAAAACCATAGCTGTATTAAAGGTATGGAGAGGCTTCTTTTTTTCCTTAAGCAATGAAAAATCAAATCGTTGCATTCCCTGTGCTCTAAGAACATCGTAAGAGGATGACGGTTTCATGAGGGTCATCCCCATGCCCCTGGCAGACCCCACTCACCCCGGCTCAGCGACCCCCAACTGCCCATTCCCTTGCTCCCCACATTTGTGTGACATTCTCAGTTCTCACCAAGTCCAAAGTTTATTTTAATCCTCCTGTGCAGACTGTGTCCATAGCTGAGGCTTCATCAAGTCTTTATCCCCTTTCCATCCGTCCTGAACTTAGCAACCAATCTCCTTTCTTCCCAAAAACCCCATTTCTTTAACGTCTTTCCCCTCAGAATCTTCAGTAAACCCTGAGTGCCAAAGAAAATCCTGACTAGTTCAACCTTGAATTCCAGGCGTTGGAGAGTGGGGTCTTCCCAAGTTTACCTTCCATTTTCCTCCCACACAGAGAATGGGAAGCTGTGCTATTTTAAACATAACCTGCACATTGCATTTTCCACGACGACTCTTTGACCATGCCATTACCCTTCAACGTAAAACTGCTCTTGCCCATGTTTTTTCCCTCTAAATCCTAACTTCCCCTTCAAGCTCTAGCTAACTTACATCTCGCTTATTCCAAAAACCCATTTTTTAAGCACTCCAGACAAAAGTGTTATTGTTTCTACTCTACATGCCTATGTAATTCAACATCTGTCTACACTTATGAATGCACTATTCACTCGTCCATAAAACTGTGGAAGGCACTTTATATGTTTAATTGCCTAGATTGATTTTAGAGACCTCTTGGTACCATCCTGTCTTTTAGGGGGTGGCTTCCTGACAGTGAGTATCTATTTGATGAATGATGGTGCTACTTTCCAAACAAGAAAAGTGGGGAATGAAAGAGAAATTATTCAAGAGAGTTAATTTACAGGATTACAACACTTAGTTGCCCCCCCCCCTAGATGGATTCTACCTCTTCTCACTCCCTTCTTTAGTTGAGGTAATGCTGCAGCATTTGTTGAGCATAGAAGATGAGTTTGGCCCTGCACACAACTCGATAGATGAGCATGATTTCTATGCAATGAGCTTAAAATATTCATAGTAAAAATAGAGCCAAAAAGGGTATGATTGACTCAGGCCAAAGTGAACTAGCCAGGGGTTGGTTAGTTTTTTTTTATAATAGGCAATTAGGAATACAAAATTAAGGTATGCGCAGGAAGGAGAATTAGAATTCATGTTTATTGGAAACCTTCTAACCTAAAAGACAAAGTTAGCATATTGAGTGAGGCATTTGGGAAGGGAATTATGAGCACACAGAGATTTGGGGATGGATATAATTATAGTTTCCTATGTTACATGGTGAATTGAATGACACATTGTCTATGGCAACTAGGGAGGGTGATAAGACCGCACCTCTACCCTTCGGTGTAACAATGCACACTGTGTAAAATTGGACTCACACTGAAAAGCACTAAAGAAACTTCAAGTAATATTATGGTATGTGTTTTGTCTTTTTAAATCAGGTATCTTACCCTTTCAAACTTTTTTCACTCTGAATATGTTTAAGGACTCTAATTTATTAGTTTACATTCCCTTAGAAAGTTTTATAATCTATAAAGTGTATAATATAATGAGCAGAGACCAAAAATGTCATTTGTTGTCTGTAGCATATTAAATAGAAAAAAATCCTTTCAAATATAAATCATCCTTGAAAATATTAAGGCAGTTTGGAATTAAGACCAATGGGCAGCACTTTCCATTGGTAATCATATTAGTGAAGGTTTAAAAGTCTCTAAAATATGACAATTACCACTGTTGTTAATTATGGACACCTTAATGCAGTTACTCTTTCTTCCTTTCATATAGATTTATACAAAATGGAAGATCATCACAGTCACTTCAATAATTATCAACAAAATGCTTATATGAATCTTTGCTTTAACTTTGCTGTTTTAGGAAAACAGACTGAATTATCATAAATATGCATAATTTATACTCTATGAGTATGTCTTTGGAAGGATGTTTGAGAAAGACTTTGGTAGAATTACACTTACAATATTTTAATGATACGTATTTGATGGCCTATTTTGAAATTTGCTAACATATTGTCAAAACAACTAATGAGCTGTTTAACAATGTAATTAACCTTAAGTAGAAATATGAAACTTAGAGAAAAATATTCTCACACCAATGTCTATGTATAGCATCTGATTTTAAATATAGCACTTATGTATTAAAAATACATTTGAGTGATGATAATAAATGTTTCAGTGCTTTTTAATAGAAATATGAAATTTGATGACATGAACTACAATATTAAAAAAATCCTAATATGAGTTTCATGTGACATCATTTTTGATAGTTGAGAAAATTGATGGTATTTAAGAACTTTTGAACATATTACAGTTACTAGAAGACGTATACTTTTATTTTTTTTAAAGATTTTACCTGTTATTTCCAGAGAGAAAGGAAGGGGGGAGAGGCAGAGAATGACTTCAGTATAAGGCTGCCTTTCGCCTGCCTCCAGCTACGGACGTGCCTGGAGACCTGGCTTGCAACCTGGTTATGTGCCCTGGCTGGGAATCGAACCAGCGACCTTTGGGCTCACAGGCCAGCGTCTTATCCACTGAGCCACTAGCCAGGGAGAAGATGTATATTTTAAAGGTGGAATCATAGCTGAATTGCTTGCCAATGTTCTTTAAAAAAAGCTACCCAACCCGGAGTAAAGAGTCCTAATTTACATGAAAACAGAAATATTTATAAGACATCAAAATTTTTATTTCCATTATATCTTTTGCCTTTCACACCTATCACCAATTACATATGTGCTGAGTTCTTCTGAAATGAGAGCCAGACGTCCGTGCTGTGATGTTCTGAGAAAGCAAAAGGCAACAGAGCAAGTTCAGGGGTGGATTCATAACAGACCTTTGTTCTGTGTACTTCATGGTTACCAACTAGTTTTTGGTGGCCTCAGTCAAAGGAAGTCCCCTGATTTTCCATGGTCCCTAATCCTCCTGCCTAGGACTTGGCATTCTGATATTCTCATTTAAATGAAAATTAAATGATGTTCTCATTTAAAGATGAGTACATTAAGGTTCCTGTGTACGTGTCTCATGATAAATTAATAGATAAAAATGTTTTGGGCATTTAAAAATACTCTGATTTATTATAGTAAGTATTAATGTATTTAGCATGAATGTCTTGAAAAAATTTTAGATGTTCCAGTTTATGCAGTGATAGGTGCTAAATATTTCTGATGTTTTTTATGTATGTTTAAACAAAAATATATGTGACTCATGAAAATAAAACTTTCATACAAAAGTATTATTTCAGAGAATTCTGGGAAGATGGCAGAACAGGAAGCATCAAGAACATGTTTTTGGGAAAAAACCTGCTAGGAGTTTACTGAGCTGGTGGGGGAGGGGGCCCCAAAACCCCAGTCCTCCAAATTATATCAAGTACTACTTCAAGCCACCATGACAAGCACAGAAAGTCCAGCTGTAATTACCAATTAGCTTCCTTATATTGTATATTCATATTTAGTTCTGTTCACTGGAAAAATCAGCTTCCCTGTGTCTTCCTGTTCTATTTCAGTTCCAGGAGACAGTCAACAAAGCGTATTTTAGCAGAGGTTGGTTGGTTGTGAAATGGTTCCCATAGATCAGAGTTTGATTTCTGGTGTGAGCCATTCCATGAATCATTTATTGCATCGCATGCAGGTGTTCATTAGGGAAGCATCATGCTCTAGTGGAAAGCACAGCTATTCTCTCAAGATCATTCAAGTGCAAAATTGCACCAGGGACGATGATAAGGGATTAAGTGACCATTGGCACTGTCTTTATGCCTTATGTTCTAAGCAATAGAAATGACCCTCAAAGTCCCTGTGTTCCCAGCAACGATGTGGAGTCCGTTCAAAACGAACCCAAAGCACTCACATTCCCGAGAGGGTCACCCGGCAGGGCAGGTCCGCACGAGGCTTTGTGAGGCTGCTCCAGGCTTTTTCTCTTTTCCTTGTCATCAGCTTCCTGAAGTTTCCAACTATTTCAGAACTTCCCTAATCCTCGAATACTCGATCCCTTAGCTCTATCCCTGCTCTCAGTTTATGACTGAATCTCCTACTTGATATAGAAAATGAAAATCCATACACTAGTGAGAGCTTTAATCCCCAAACCTTTAAATCTGTGCTAACTTAGATATTGACATCTTTGTTTACAGAACAAAACGACAAAATGTCCTTCTCTGGATGCGACACGCTCTTTCCCTGCATCACAGAGCAATTCTTACAAGGCTTATCAGTTGGATCCAAAGCTCCACAAAGGGTAGAACTTGGTCTTCTTTGTCCCCTCTTGTAGTCCAGTTCCTGGAACATGGCGGGATGCGTAGCACACATTCCATAAAGTCGAGTGAATGAGGAATTTGACCTTGATACCTGGGAGTATAGGAGTAAAACTGTCAGAAGCCCAGGGAGGAAGTACCCTCTCAAGCAAAGGGTCAGGACTCAGTTGCCGAAGGTCCCATGAGATTCTTAATCTGGAAACTGACTCACCTATAATGGGCTTTGACCTAGGTTTATTTCTCTGCTGGTCGGTCTGTAGAGTTGGTGACCTTGCACATGTGCCTCTTGGTGTGACCAATGGTGGGAGAATTCACACTCTTGTGGGGGTGAGGGCTAATAGATGGGAGTGCCCCCTCCACCTCAGCATTGTAAGTCCAGATACCGAATCCATTATCAATGGTGATAATAGTGTGGGCATGCTGATCGCCAAATGATCATTGCACTCAGTTCTTTCTGCTCTTGGATATAGAATTTCAAACACTGTTCTTTTCTCAACAAAGGTTTATCTATTGATTGGGGAGAGCAAAAGAGAGGGACAGAAGGAGAAATATCAGTTTGTTGTTCCACTTCTCTGTGCATTCTTCGGTTGCCTCTTGCATGGGCCCCGACTCGGGATAGAACTCACAACCTTGACATACCAGGATGATGATCTAACCAACTGGGATACCAGGCCAGAGCCTCAAACTCCGTTCTTAATTTCAAAATAGAATAGAGGCTGATATCTAATACTTCCTTATGACCTATTTCTCAGGGCAACTATCACTCTGCATCTTTTGTCAAGGAACTTCCATGCAAACATGAGTGTGTTGTAAATGTCCTCCCGCTTTACCTGTAGGGAAGAGAAGTGGGCTTCTGGTTCCCCTTGGCCTGGCAATAAGCATGACTACTGAAAGGGTGTTTTAAGTGATTGTAGACCTTAGGGTCCACTCCGCTGAGTATTTGAGTCATCAGTCACCCATTACTTACCTGCAGGGTTTGAGAATTCCAGGTTGTCAAGACTGAAATGATGAAAGGAAGTCCCAATTAATTATAAGGGACTAAAAAATTCCACTGTTTCGTGTTTGCATAATTGTGTCCGATGTATTGCGGTTGTTTCTATTCTCATATTGAGGACTTGAAGGCTATTCCAGCCTTGAATCCATCCACTGGAGTTCTTTTTCCGTCACAAACATTAGTGGATATTGAATTTTGAAAGACTGATACTGGAAATGATGGTGGGAACAGCTGTCGGGAAATCCCATTCTGTATTATGTACTAAACATTAGCCTGATACCAGAAAGTGCTGTGAGGAGAGATCTAACGAACCGCCCGGAAGCAGATGGCGGCGTTGAGAGACAAATACAATCCGGCCATGAAGACATTGAGACAGCTTGATACAAGCAGAGCCATGGAGCTAAACTCAAATTGCCATTTTAATGTTCTTTGGACACTTTGCCCTACAAATCCTTGCCATCATTTCCTGGAAAGACATTTGCCGTAGCAAACCTATAAAGTGGGGAGATGTATGACTTTCCGTGATGTTCATGCTGGAGTTCTAGGGCTTGATACTCAGTCAAACACTATCTTTCAGCTTTCAATGAAATGGCAACATGGTAACTTGATAAATGAAGATAGCCAACATGAATAATTTTTAGTGGCTCTTAACTCTCTCTTTACTGGTAATGCACTCTTAAAGGAAGCCAGAGGAAAGCATCAAATCTCTTGCCTTGTACTATGGGGACAGATTCTTTTTGAAAAATTATTGAATCTATTGAGGTGATATTGGTTGATAAAATTATATAGGTTTCAAGTGTACAATTCTATAATACTTCTTCTCTATATTGTGTAGAGTGTTCACCATTCAAAGTCCGGTCTCCTTCCATCACTGTTCATTCAAAGTCCGGTCTCCTTCCATCACTGTTCATACTTCCTTTGCCCTCTTCTGCCTCCCCTATCTCCTTTCCTTCTGATAATCATCATACTGTTGTTTGTATCTGCATTTTGTTTGTTTCTGCTTAATCCCTTCACTTCTTTCCACCCACCCCCTGAGATTCCCCACCCCTATGACAGCAGTCAGTCTGTTCTCTGTACCTATGGGTCCATTTCTATTTTGTACATTAGTTCATTTTGCTCATTAGCTTCCACCTGTAAGTGAAATCAGATAGTATTTGTCATTCTCTGACTGGCTTCTTTCACTTAGCCTGATACTCTACAGGTTCCTCCCTGCTGTTGCAAAGGTAAGGTTTCTTTCTTTTTTATGGCTGAGTATTAGTTCTTTGTGCAAAAGTACAACAGATGTCTTACCTGCTCATCTACTGATGGACATGGGCTGCTTCTAGATCCTGTCTATTGAAAAAACACTGCAATGAGCATGATAGGAATGCAAGTTATTTTGAATTAGCATTTTACTTTTTTTTTTTTTTTCCAGGTATATTCCCAGAATCACTGGTTCAAAAGGCAGTTTTATTTAAAAACTTTTTGAGGACCCTCTGTGGTGCTTTCCACAGTGGCTGCACCCATCTGGGTTCCCACCATTAGTGTTTGTTGACTTATTGATGATGGCCACTCTGACAGGTGCAAAGGGACATCTCACTGTGGCTTTAATTTGCAACTCTGTGATGATCAGTGACATTGAGCATCTTTTTTGCATGTCTGTCATTCTGTGGGGACAGATTTTGAGCCATCTCATGGCTGTCATACACACTTTTGTCCGCCCCAGGTCTTGTACGGACAGGAAACATGACCAGTCATTGCCTTTGAGACACTGCTGCAGCCTAAGGCTCAGAACCTGCCAGTGTGGAACTTACACGGTGGACTATATGTTCTCTTTTCCATGAACTAAGTTCAAGAACATTGATCTGCTTTGTAAGTTTGATGTTCTTTACTTATTATGGTGAGAACTCAAGGCCTCTTCCATCAGCATATTAAAATAGCAACTAATAGTGATATCTCACAGAAAACATACTAAGCCATTTTTCCTAATACCCAATGTTCTTGAGACTCAGACTCTGTTGTGCACATAACTTTCCCTGCACTGTGTGTTTCCGTATTTAATGACGCACATGGCACAATCACCTCCACTTCCCTAAGGGAAATGATTTTAGGGGAAAAAACTTATAAAAGAAATGATCAAGGGCATATAGACATAAAAGGAGAGCCAATAAAATTTCCAGGCACAAGTAGGTACTCAAGGAGAAAAATTATGTTAATTATCCTGTAATATAACATGCACTTTTGTTTCCATGAACAGTTTGTGTTTTAATGAGAAGGGACAATATTTATGACAGGCATTAGACTGTTGTTGAATAGATCCTTTAAACATTCTTAGTAGCCTTAATTTTGCACATGCTGTTTTGTTCAACTGAGTGTTTCTTCCTTTTTTCCCAATCTCTATATTCTAATATTTTAATTCAATTACACATGCTGTTAAAATTGCTTATGTAGTTTAGCATTTTTAGAATTAAGATTCAAATGTTTCCAAAGAAAAATGTTAATCATTGAAAAATAATTTAAAATATTTTGGCATTTTTAATTTTATTAAACAAAATTTTAGTATTAACGTGAAATAATTTCTATTTCTCTGGGAATTAGCATTGAGAGTTTATTAAAGGGAACAATTTTTCTCTTGTAATGTATTATGCTTATCTGGGTTTCAGAAAAGGATATTTTATAATATGAGAAATTTCTGAACATTTTTAAATATGCAAAGGCAAATGAAATGGTACTCATTTATTTAAATAATAATGCTAAGTGACTGAATTTTTATCTTATTCTGCTTTTTTATTCCTGCCTCAAACATGGGATAGTACAAATGTTGAATATTCCTAGCAGTTAATCCTTACATTTGATGGAGAAAACAGGACTGTTAGGTAAAATTAAACTTCCTAATTATCCAGCTTATGGTCCTGTCTTTTCTATAGGGCATTCAGAGGTGTAGAGAGTAATGAATTTTCCCCTTTTGTTTGGTTAATGAGCCTATTCTTAACATGTAGCACCCAAAATCTACTTTAATTTTCAGTTCCCGGTTAAGTACATTATTATCCCTAGGTATTTTTGCTTCTACTTCCAATTTTGAAACAATTTTTATTTAACTAACATAGGGAATGTATTACATGTTCACATATATTTAAACCATTATATTTCTTGAACATAATTATAAATATATCTTGTGATAATGCTCATTAATCCAAGTGGCAATTATTTTTTCTAGTTCATACACTTCTTTTTCAACTAGATCTGTGGGACCCATGAACATATTATTGTTGGCACTCAAAGGCTAGCCATCTCTACTTATAAGCCTGAGGCCTCATTAATTTATTCAAGGAATTAAGCTAGTTACCCCCATATTTATATTTTTATTCATGTATTGTTTCTAGAGGATTTAAATACTGCTAACATGACATAAGAGAGCAAAAAGATTTCTCTCTTATGACAGTTCTGCCATTTTGGTATCATTTGAGATTTGATCCAGGTGGTGGGGCTTAACTTCTTGTATTTCAATGAACAAATTTATGGCATTCAGCAGGTTACATGAGCTTTTTAAAAATTCTCATGATTTTTTAAAAAAATGAAGATCATTATGAGCATCTCCAAGAACTGTGGTGAGGGTTTTAGTAAATGTAAACTGGTGAAGTTTTTGGCTGTCAATACGTGTCTGCTGCTACCATCCACCATCATGGAAAACTGGGGCCACCCTGATGTTTAAGGAAACTTACCTGAGACACGCACAGAACTTGTGTACTAACCTAATAAAGCAGGTTGGTAATAAAGATTTCGTTCTATAATGCTGTGATTTACATCACTCTTCATAAGTAGTAGTTTGAGAAAACTCAGGAAATAAAAGGTAACATAAATTTATTTCCCCTCCATATTGTAAGCCACCCAACTTGGAAACTTAGGAGCGTTATAGTCAGGATAAGCTAAGTTATGGCAAGGTAACAAAAACAAAACACAAAAATATAAAACAAAACTAAAAAATGTTCCTTTTGGGGGGCCTTTCCTTAGTAACACTGTCAGCCAGGCCTCCTGTGGTAGGCCACATGCTTGACTTTACAATTCTGAAGTAATATCTTGACTTTCTTTATTATTTGAAATACTATATTTATTGTTACTCTTCTGATCTTACTGGCCTGGAAGAACAATGTCTTTCTTGAAGTCCAGAGAAGTCAAGTTGCAGCAAAAAATGTACAGACATTTGGTTTCAAAGAAACTTGACTGCTTTCTGTAACTTTTAAGTATACAATGAATGAGTTAAACAATCTTTTTTTCCTTTTTGGCTAATTGGTAAATGTTATGATTACCTAATTTCTGTGAATATCATCATCTGTCAAGAGCTTCCAAAAGCTTTCTCAATTATTACCCTTAAATATACATACTGATGGTTTAATGTTGCTTTCTTGAAGTCTGAGACTATCTTTTTTTTTTTTTTTTCACTCCTTGAATTTCATCCCTGACTCAGAAGCTAGCTCTTAGTAGAGCCATAAAAATCACTTGCTAGATCAAGAGAAAAAAAAAAAAAGGTCAACTATGTGATAAGTACAACAGATACTGAAAAGAATGCATCAGACTTTCATTTGTAATACATTCATTATAGAACATTCATTATCTTTAAAAGGCAATATAGTCCTCAGATTTCTACAATCACTTTGTAGTATTTTTACACATGTAGAACATGTCTAAACATTCATTACAGTAAAAAATGTTTTATAATATAAGATTTATTACATAAAATTTGAATAATGCATAGTCAAATATCCCCTTGATAAAGTTTAGCCCATAGAATGTTGTATTTATATAGATAATTTTATAATCAGTCCTTTAGTCCGATATCACTCAAGTATTAGTACTGATTGCTTAAGCATCAAATATTGGTATTTTTCCTTTAAGGATATTTTATAATAAATGCTTATAACATGGCACTAAAATCATATTCAGTGATCAGCACATGGGACATAAGACTATCTGAAGAAAATACAGAGTAATATCATCTATATTCAATCAAGGCCACATACATTTATTGGTAAATTGAGGTGTTAAAATCTGTATCATATAAATTTTTCTCTCTGTGTCCTCTATCTTCTGTAATTTATATAATAACACATATAAAGTCTTTATAATTTAGAAATGAGTAATACTCCAATGCATATGCAATGTAATATGTGGCATAAAGTCAAAGCTAAGTATTCAAATATCTATGGCAATGCAGCTGGGGTAAAACTTGCCATAGCAGTGATTATTTCATGGCAAAAATATATGTATGACATTGTCCCCCTGTTTTATGGATTTCTGAATTTTCTATAAATAACAGTTTACTTTTATCATCTAATACCAAATCCTTTAGGGATAAAATACATTTTAAGCTCTGGCTGGTGTGGCTCAGTGAATTGAGCACTGGCCTGTGACCCAAAGGGTCACAGGTTGGAGTCCCAGTCAGGGCACATGCCTGGGTTCCAGGTCAGGTCCCCATTTGGGGTACTCAAGAGGCCCCGCTTTGTCCTCTCTCTAAAAACAAATAAAATCTTTTAAAAAGTACATTTTAAAATAATATGCATTCAGGCCCTGGCTGGTGGCTCATTGGATAAGGTGCTGGCCTGCAAACCCAAAGGTCACTGGTTCGATTCCCAGCCAGGGCACATAACCAGGTTGCAAGCCAGGTCTCCAGCCAGGTCCATAGCTGGAGGCAAGTGAAAGGGAACCATACATTGATATTTCTCTCCCTCTGCCTCTCTCCCTACCCCTATCTCTAAAAATAATAAATAAAATCTTTTAAAAAATAATAAAATATGTATTCATCAGAATATTTCAAGTATTTGTGATTTTTGCATGGACTGTAGGGACATTCAAAGTCTACTTAAATATTTATCATACTTTGTGCCAATAACACTCATGTTGACATTTTTTTCATACGTACAGGAGCGTTTTTCAACCTCTTTCTTTTTATAGCACAAATAAGCTATTAAAATTCAATGGCACAGCAAAGATGTGTCTTTTTGTCCATCTGATCCAAAAAATGGGTATAATTTTAATTCATTCACACCAGACAGTGATTGTTGTGTTGGCTATTGTTGTTTTCTTATTTGGCAATCAAAGGGAAAAGAGGTCAGTGCCCCTACTACATAGGCATTGCATGTTTTAAAGATCCCTGCAGCTCACTAGTTGGAAACTGCAGGAATATGTAGAATATGAGCAGAGATGGTGTGAGAAGACACAGAGACTAATTTGATCAAAGCATGTTTAGAAATGGCTATAATTGTGTTAAATGGAAGACAAGTTGGCTGCACAACTGTGAATTTCAAATACACATAGACGTGCTGATAAGGGGAGCTCTGAAACATTCCAGAAAGTTAACGATGGGATAAATGTCAGGTTTAGAGGTTTATTTTGTCTACAAATTTTTGAGTAAATTACATTTTGCTATTATTTTTTTTACTCTTAACCCTACTGAACGAAGTTTGGGACTACTGCAATCTTACCATGTTGTAACTTACAAATAAAATTTACATCTTGATTCACGCTCAGAATCTAAGGACAAGATCTGAAATGGAAGCTAATTAGTCACGTGCAGAATTTTCCTGCCCGCTAGAGATAGTATGTAAATGTATTACTGCTTCAACTAGAGTAATTCCCAAATCTCATCAATGAGCCTAATCTCAGATCACCATGAAGAGAGAAACACAGAAGCAATGCCAGAGAAAAGTTTCATCGGGTCACTTGAAACATAAAATACTATTGCAGAAAAAACAAAAACAAAAACCCTGCATAAGGACAGAAAACAGGTAAAGAATTCACTTACTGTGTTTTTTGTTTGCAGCATTGATTAGAAGAAGATTTAATGTTTAGTGATAAATGACTTTAACCAGGTAAACAATCCTAATTAAGATTGGCACATAATCTATTAGTATTTGACAACACTGTTCACTACGATGATAATGTTTACTTGGCTCCCAAATTAGGTTCACCTAGGTCTCTTTGGTCTTTAGTCTACCAGTAGGATTGTTCTATGAAATTAATTGTCCTTGTTATCATGTGTCATTCAGTGGCTAAGCAAACATTTATTGAAGCTTATCACACAGGAGACAATATAATTAACAAAGATTTTTTTTAAAAAAAGAGATATCACCCATACCTTGAGAAGCTTATTTTATGTTGAGAGTGATGTGCAAACAAATAGCAGTTGCAATGTGATTAGTAAGTATAATATCGAGGCAGATATAGTCATAGATAGTGCGTTGGAGTGGAATGAACAGAGAATTGGGGGGACCGGAATGAGGAGAGAGATTGGGAAAATGGGCAATCAGAGAGCGCATGGCATGGACCCCGGCTGTGAAAGCCTTTGGTAATACAGGGTTTTAAGCATAGAATAATCTAAAAAGGGCTTTATAGCAGCACCATGGCTTCTTTATTTAAAAAATAGTGGGCAGTGAAAGACAGAAGTGGAAGAATAATTGAAAGGCTATTGCAGTTACCTTAGAACAAATGCGCACGGTGCAGAACAAGATTTTGCCGGGGGATTTGATGTGCTGCGTGCAAGAAAGGGTAGAGTCAAGGGGAACGTCAGGGTTGGTTACAGTCGCCTATTTAGCTTTTGAACTCAGTGATGATAATCCATATCCAGGCATTTGTTTCCCACCACCAGGCCTCTCTCCTTGCCTTGTTTCCAGCTGGTCTCCACATAGTAACCGCAGTTTGCAATGAAAAATCTCAGTCACGGGCCAGGGAAGGACAAAGAGGGTAAAGTGGGTCAAATACCCTGGTGAAAGGAGTCTAGACTTCCGGTGGTGGGAGCACAGTAGGGTATACAGATATCGTATGATAAAGTTGCACACCTGAACTATATGTCACATCATTAACCGATATGACCTCAGCATTACTTGGTAGGTAATGTTGGATCCTTCTAGATTTTGTGCTGTTCAAAGTACAGCACAAAAGTGATGGACACAGATGCTCATATTATTTAGAATAGTTATTTTATTTATAGCATTATGGGGAAAAAAAAAGCTATGAAGGTGTTGGTGGTCTTAGATACTAGTTCCCACTGGATCCACGCTTTGACATGTGAAAAATTAGTACGTGAGGGGGAATAGAAAGAAAATACTGTTATTATTCTCTGGGGATTTAGCTAGATTAATAGGAAGTGAACTCGAGAATGGTAGCATGCAAGCCACCTGGATTTGAGAAGCTAATCTCTTAACTTCTGTTGTATACTTTTACTGTAATTAGAAATGCTCAATCTGCAGCCAGATATGATTATTAAGTAAAAGCTAATACTTGTTGTCACTTACCAGGTTAGATAGCTGGTCTCTATGAAGCTTTTCTGTTTTGTTTCTCACTGTCATTTTTCTCATGGGAATCTGTATTCTGCAAATACAAGAGTTTTATTAGAGAAACGTGAAAGTGCGCTAGGTTTCTTTGCTCTGTCCGACATGCCCATAAAATCAGGAGAAAAGCAATGTGCAGTTAACGTCACGCACCAAGGACACTGATAGGGGTCACATTGACATATTTTGCTAGTAAATTCTGACAGAAAGCAGCAGTACTTCTGCTAAATTGCTATAATAAATTGTTAAGCTCTTTTAAAAGCTGGGAGGTGTTTTGAGTGGGGGGATGTGTAGTCCTGAACTTTATAACTGGAGAAAACTAGCTATAAATTTAGGGTATGAAAAGAACAGCAGGACAAAGGTGTGGCTTTATTTTCTCTCATTTTACAAACTACACTTTTGAAATATTTGCTATTTCTAAATCTTTTAGAATAGTATATATCCGCCTACATCCTGGTAAAGAGAAGCAGTATAGTAAAAGTATTTTTATGTAATGTATAGTTAATAAATATGGTTTAATATTTTATTTTATTTTTAAAAAGATTTTGTTTATCACTTTTTTAGAGAGAGGGGGAGGGAGAAAGGGAGAAAGCATCCATGTATGGTTGCCTTTCACCTGGCCTCCAGCTACAGACCTGGCTGGAGACCTGGCTTGCAACCTGGTTATGTGCCCTGACTGGGAATCAAACTAGCGATCTTTGGGTTCATAGGTCGGCGCCTTATCCACTGTGCCACCAGCCAGAGCTGGTTTACTTTTTATTCTAAGTCAAAGTACTATAATAGGTAAGAGAATTATATAATTCTCACCACAGTTAAAACTTATAATACTCTTTTAAAGAATAAAACATAACCTTAATGTTGTCTCTATAAATTAAATATAATATGCATAAATGTATTTGAATTTCCATTTGTAAAGTAGGGTCTAATATAACTCAATAAATTTTATTAATCATTTGTGTTGTGCCATTCTAAAAGGATGCATAGGTTAATCGACTACGTGTGGGTCATTAATTTACCATATGCAATGGCTAATGAAATTAGAACACATGATATTTGTAGATAAGGAAAGTTGTGCTAACTAAGCAAATCAACTTTTTTTAATATTAAGCTACCTATTAAAGCAGAACATAGAACTTACAACATGATACCCATTTTTAAACTTAGTATGTCATTCTCACATTTTGAATGACAGTTGAATAATTTAAATGTTATAGTCTATAATTTAATGAAATTTTAAATTTAAATATATGCTCTAAACATTTTTATGTCACTTAAAATATTTTTCAATTTCCCTCGTTTTACTTCACATTAACTGCAAGCATAATACATAAACATGTTTTCCTCATAAGAATGAAAACTATGTTTAATTCTAAAGGTCATTTTTACTTTTCATTTCCTGCATTGTTTCCCTCCCCTAAAGTAATTTTTTCTAGTTACTAGACTGAATAGCATAACATTCAGAATTTAGAAGCTGGAAACAGTGACAATATTTTTTTTGCTCACAATCTACAATTTTGACAGGTCTCATCAGGGATTCCTGTGTCAGATCATCTTAAGGCTGACTTAACATTTTCATCACAAGACACAAAGTTCTGTTACCCTGTATGTTGACAATAGCAACTCGACTTTATAATGATCAATTCTCAATATATAAAATATTGAATCATTATGTTGTACACATGAAAATATGTTAAGTCAATTATATGAAAGAAAAGAAATGAATTAAAGAATATCGTAAAAAGCACTAAAATGAGCTAATGAGAGGCACATATAAGTCATTGTTCCATATCAATTATGAAACCTAGACCGAACTGTAACTGCTTAATTCTCCTTGGGAAAGATTTTCTGTACCCTTGACTTTGTCTTGGTTCTGTGACGTGCTTTTCTTTACATAAAATGTATCTAAATGGTGTCAATAATGCAGTTTTTCTCTGTATCATCTGGGTCAACTAGGAGCTACAGTTGAAATTAGTAAATGAAAAGGGGTGAGGGTGCAGTGTAAAAAGATATTAGAAACCCCAGTGCCATAAGGAAAATATGCTTAGAACACATGAAAAGACCAAAATATCAACTTATTAAAACAGGAATTGAAAATATAGCAAATAATAACTGAATAGGTTTAACAGCAGAATGGAGTCACTATAAAATTAAATAATGAGCCCTGGCTGGTGGCTCAGTGGATAAGGCACTGGCCTATGAACCCAAAGGTCGCTGGTTCGATTCCCAGCCAGGGCACATAACCAGGTTGCAAGCCAGGTCTCCAGCCAGGTCAATAGCTGGAGGCAGGTGAAAGGCAACCATACATGGATGACTCTCTCCCTCTCTGCCTCTCTCCCTTACCCTCTCTTTGAAAATAATAAATAAAATCTTAAAAAACAATTAAAAACAGGCATTTGAACTTTAAAGTCAGAAGCGATGCAAGCTAAGACATGCAACTGCATACTTGTGTCTGGGGGTTCAACCAGACATAGTTTTTTTTTTTTTCAATTACCTTCAATTTTCTGAAAACAATGTTTTATGCCTAATATAAAACTCTTTCAAGTGGAAAAAAAAAAATTCTATCTTGTACTTTCCTGTGTGTCCTTAGAGTAGCTCTAAAAAAATGAAAGTTATCCGAGAGTGTCTTTTCACTGCCACCCCAAGTCCCAAGTGACTTTGGCAGCCACTCAGTCACCATCCCAGTGTTCACAAAAGGTGACTTATTTGGGACCCTGGGCCATGTGAACAAAAACAGGCCAAGAAAATCCCTGGGACACCAGGTTGCTCATCTTCATTCCTAGGATCAGCAGACTGGACCCCTCACTACCAGGGCCGAAGGGGGTTCGGGGGAGCCTGTGGGTGTCTCTGGGCAGCAGGAAGCCTCCCTGGGGAGACACCCACCCCTTCTGCACATTGCAGTTGTCCCATAATTCAAGCAAAGCCACCTCAAGTCAGCTTCACCCCCTGTGTTGGGGGATGAGCCTGTTCCCTGGAAAAGAGGCCCTTGAACAGATCCCTGGAGGAAGAATTGTCCCCGGGGCTTTCACATACCAGCAGCAGCAATCAGGGGAATAGAGCGCAGCCTCCCGAGCTCTGCCCGCCTCTCCGCTCCCTGCACCCCGGGCCCCTCCACTCCGTCTTCCCGCAGCCACACAGCGGTGTCGGAAGGCAGGCGTTGCTGCCCACATGCTGCAGATGATGAATCTGAAACTTGCACTGGTTAAACGGTGTGTTCGGTGCAATACGATGATAAAATAGCCGAGCTACCGGAGAGCCAGACGGGTTTGACCTCCAAGAGCATGCCCCTCGCCACCTCATTACCTGATGTCACGCTTTGCAAAGCATGATAAGGTCTGACATGATGTATGTGGCACTTCAGCTGGCTAATTCAGAATATATGAAGCAGGTCTCCCTGGTGTTATCATAATCTTCCAGATAATAAAATCGAGATGTAGACATGATACTGAAAACACACCACTGTTTATTGAACCATATGTAAGACTTGAAGGAAAACTTAAATGACTGTTTTGGCTGTGTGATTTTTTTTTTTTTTTTTTTTTTTTTTCACACTGTTCTCTACTAAGATGCATTTTAGGGTAAAAGTAAATGACAAGTCAAAAGTCTGGAGATAGAAATTTGCAGAGCCCATGTTTGACGTTTGGGTTTTTAAAAAAGCATGGAGAAGCAGCTTCTGTGAATTGTTTGATTTATCTAGATAATAACAACTTCAGCCTAGATGTGTGCTATTCAGGACACCAGCCATGAGTCACGTGCGGCTAGTCACATTTAAATGGAAATTCATTACACTGACATAAAATTAAGTATTTGGATCTCACCCACCAGTCACATTTGCTGCTCTCAAAAGTGGGTAGTGGTAAGCGTATTTAAGGCCCTAGATAAAGACCATTCCTGGCATCAGAAAACATTTCATTGGAAAGTTGTAGCCTAGACACTTAGGCTTCCTACCAGGGCCAAATTGGATTAAGTTGCTATCAAAAGCTCATCTTCACACTTGCTGTTAGACAAATACCCTTGGCTGTCGATGCCCAGCTGGTAGGAGATTTGAGAGCAAAATACCTGATGTGTGGTAAATAAACAGTTGAATCCATGACTGTAAACACATAAATCTAAATTCTTGGATTTGGTCATTCGGACCTTCATTTTGACTGGAAATGAAAAAGAAGTGCCCTGTTTCTGATGTGCGTATTAAAGATGTTTAAATGAGCCCAGGCTGAGCAGCTCCTTTTAGTTAGAACATCCTCCAGATATGCCAAGGTTAGGATCTGCTTGGGACAACAAATGAGTCTCTTTCTCTCTCACTAATATTCTCTCTTTATGATGGTTCCTAAATATATTGGAAGCCAGATCCTAGTATTAAACATTTTAATATGAGAGAACATTTCTGAGTATTTCCTTTGTTTTCTAGGATTGTTTTTTTAATATATTTTGCTATTACAGGTGTCCTAATTCCCCCCACCTTTACCCTCCTCCACCCAGTACCCCATTTCCTCCTGCAATGCTCCCCCTTAGTTCATGCCCATGAGTCATGCCTATAAGTTCTTTGGCTTCTCCATTTCCTTTATTCTTCTTAACCTCCCCTTGTTTATTCTGTAACCACCAATGTGTACTTTTTTTTTCTTTCACATCCAAATAATTCATTTAATTACTACCTTCTGTCAACTTTAAATATGTGTAAAAATATGTATATGTGTAAATGTATTTTTTCCATGTGTTTGGTGATGTTGCAATTCATATTACTTAAAAGTAATTCTTCAAAAAAATGAATTAACGTAGGCATTTTGAAATAATGGAAAGAAAACTGTGTTAATATGATTTGTTTTCTAGGATTGTTTTTGTATAACCATACCCCTTAGACAATGCATTTAAGTGTGATTATGGTGTTTGTATACTTATTTTATGGTGAGACTTTGCAAAAGATACAGCCATTCAGGAGTGTTTGCTTAAATATGAAGTGCAGTCAAAAGTATTATATGACATAATTATCTGGTCACCTGCATGTAAGAATACATAATTGTTAGTAGATGAATACTAAAGCTCAGAACCCATATAGCATAATTTGTTTATGTGTTTGGAATAGCTGTTGCTTTTATGCATTTTAGTTAAAAAAAACTACAATAGCACCTGTTTCCACTTGCTTTATTTCCAAATTGCCCCAGCTAACTTATTTGTGGAATATTTTTTAACAGCAGCAGCTTTAAAACAGCTTTCAAGGCATGCTATAAATTAAAAGCCTTTCAATAATTCTGGTTAAAAGGTAATATTATGAAAGCAATAGGGAAAAAAAGGTGGCAATGCATTAACTGAGATGAATACAAGATTTTGTTGCTTAAAGAATGAGGTGCCTTTGTATTTCTTAGTCACTAGTAAATGACTTATATTTTCATGTATTTGAATTTTTTTGAATGGGGAATTTTCTAAGTTAAAAGGAAGAAAGCAAGCTTAATAATAGAAATGATAAGACATCACTAACAATCCCCCAAATAGATAAGAATCCTTCAGTTGGTCAGATCTAAAGAATTTCATGGTTTCTCCAAGCCTGAAACTAACCCTTTAAGTTAAAAACATTTGATTTTCACACTTCATGGAATTTGCCTTTATCCATAGAATTTACTAATAGCAAAATGTAGATAAGTTTCAAAAGTAGAGTCAAATGATTATACTAAATGACTTTACATAAAATGTGTAACTAAATGAGCACACGAGCCTACGGGATCAGCAGGAGAAAGTGATTTAAGCATTCCCTAAAAGTGGCTTGAAACAGTGTTGAAATGGGTCCCCCAGAAGAGGATGGCGGTCAGCGAAATGTGAGAATCAACTGCGGAATGCTGGTTACGCTAATGGTTTCTGTGATCAATACCAAGAACCTGCACTGCAGGCCTCCCATGCTGCTACTGCCACATCTAGTGATAATAAGGACAATTAAAGTGCACCCTCAAACAAAAGTGTAAGAATTATAAAAGGAAGTGCTATGCCTCCATAGATTTACACATAAAAACCTCTAAATATAACAAAGCTTTACAAGCGGACACGTAATCATTTAGCAGCAAGTAAAACTTTGCGTTAACAATGTAGCTGAAAGGACAACCTATTTTCGACCTGACCTGAACTCTTGTTTTAGCACATGCTGGACATCATCTAGAAGCCTCACAGCATCTTTCTGGAATAACTACATCTTGATTTAGAGTCCTGGCTCATTTCAGGAACTCATTAGTCTTTTATGTTTTGATGAGTTTGTCAATGTTCACATTAAGCAAGAAATCTTTATGAATAGGTTCTTCCAGGCATTTCTGCAAAATGGTGGCTTCCCAGTTCATATGTTAACGAGAACTTCTCCATGCTGCCGGTACACCCTTCTGGCTCTAACCTAAAAACTCTGATCTACACAGACCCTCACACCTACTACTTCACTTCCACCTCTAGCATAGATAGCAAGGCAGGACTCTCTTCCTGATCAATGTTCCAAGGTCCACATTCATGACTTCTTTTCGAGGTGTATCGAGGATAACACTATTAAATATGACATAGGCACTAGATACTCAGACAAGTTCTCAATCTTCTTACTATCCGATATCTAGCCAACCTGATGATGTATACCTAAAGTCAAAAAAAAAAAAAAAACATAACGAAAGCATATATGATTTTAAACTACCAAGAGTCTCTACCATGTCCTACATAAATTCTTTCATATTATCTCATTTAACTTCGGCATTCCTATTAACATTTTATTAAGACCATTTGACCAAAGGGGAAACCAAGTCCCCAAATGCATCAGCGTTCTTACCCCCACTTTGCTTGTATGTGATGTAGTTAGCATGCAAATCCAGTCCAGCTTTACACTCTTAAGCTATGTTTTAACATATGTCATCACCGTCTTTTAAATCTGATACTTTTGTATGATTTACTCATTTTTATTTGCTCACATTTATTGTGCACAATAATTGTACATCTAGGTGCCTAAGAGTGGATTTTAACGATCGTCCAGCCTATAAAAGCCATCTCTGCAGTTGCCTCTTGTTAGAAGACTGTCCAAGACATGAGCAGAAGTGTAGGGATGGATGTGGAGTAAAGAGAATAACTCGGACAGGGGGTAAAAAAGCTGGGTCCCAGATGGTGACATTGAATATTGTTGGGGGGAGATACATTTATCGACATGTATATGTCAATATGAGGCACTGAAGCAGCCTATCTGGACATGAGAAAATTAGGATTAAGAATTGGCTCAGCCCTGGCTGGTAGCACAGTGGATAAGGTGCCAGCCTGCGAACCCAAAGGTCGTAGGTTCGATTCCCCAGCCAGGGTACGTAACCAGGTTGCAAACCAGGTCTCCAGTCAGGTCTGTGGCTGGAGGCAGGTGAAACGCAACCATACATTAATGTCTCTCTCCCTCTCTGCCTCTCTCCCTTCCCCTCTTTCTAAAAGTAAT
The DNA here is from genome assembly GCA_004026585.1 of Noctilio leporinus. Lineage (NCBI taxonomy): Eukaryota > Metazoa > Chordata > Mammalia > Chiroptera > Noctilionidae > Noctilio > Noctilio leporinus. The sequence continues at coordinate 28,753 of PVIW01004658.1, read as the reverse complement.
GAAATAAAATCTTTAAAAAAAAAGAAAGAAAGAAAGAAAGAAAGAATTGGCTCATAGGCCTTAGATGTGAGCTACTAGGAGGCTGCTCAAATCACTTACTGAGCTGGAGGAAACTAGGGAGAGTAGATGTGGGAAAGTAGAGATCCTTTCCAAATTTATCCTACCTTTATCCAAAAATGCTATGCTTATGAAGGTCGCTGTAATTGAAGTGTTTACCTTGTGTGATGCTGATGGTAAACAAATGCTTTAGATTAGGGTTTGTACTTAATCAACCTAACTGGTAAGACTTAAGCAGACTATTTGTGAAGTAGCATTTTATGATTATCTGCTTTCACCAAAATAAACAGGCCTGGTATTATTCAGATACTTCTCTTTTGTCTTCAGAATCCTTTGAGCAGTAACATTCTATAGGCATGATATTTTCATGATCTCTTTTCAGGGAAGTTGATGAAATGTATATTCAAAAGGGGTGCGTCAAAATCAAGCAGTTTAGAATGGCTGTGTTTAGAAAGATAAATGAGTGATGATCCTTACTTGTTTATTTTTCAAGATCAACACAAAAAGGCCTACAATTTGAGTTTCGTGGGTAGGCATATACTTCACAGCGAGTGTTTGAAGCATGACTTTTCAAAAATAATGAGAGGGAAAAGAAGGAGTGGCAGGTAGAGAGTAAAACTGTCTGTCACCACAGTGTTATATTAGCAGCGTAAATAAAAAATTCAGTTAACGTTCACTTACTTTCTGACATCTTGCCATCAGCAGGTTGAACAGAATTTCTTGTGCTGAATGAGTGAAATGAAATATTTTTTGTCACTCTGCTTAGCGAAGGCTCAGCCCCTGTCTGTTACAACTCTTGCGGATCGAAAACACAAGAAAAAAGTCTTGTTTGAATGAGCTGCATTGATTGATGATTTTTTTTTTGGACTGATTGATTTTGAATGAGGTTGACGGCTTTATTTTTGGCTCTCAGATAACCTTTAGACCCCAGACAGCTCCTGAAACCATTTCTTCCCCACGGTAAGCAGATGACAGAACCAGTCACGGGTTCCTGTGTGTGTTGGGACGTTCCCAGTAGTGAACTTGCAGAGGGGGACATGCCCGGTCCCCTGTTAGGTCTCCATGGGTCCCCGAAATGTCCTGGTCAGCGTATATAGTCTGTACATGAATCTTAGAAGAAGATGCATTTGCTGTCAATGTTAGTTATTTGAAAGATAAAGACACACTTTTTATGTTTGTTTCTTTGATTTTCTTCCCTCATATCATACTGTACTAATTCTCCAGGACCCCATAACAAATGACCAGAAACTGGGCAGCTTGACACAGTGTAAAGTTCTTTTTCTTAAAGAGTTTATTCATTATTTTTAGCGAGAGGGGAAGTGGGGGAGGAAGAAAGGGAGAGAAGCATCAATTTATGGTTGCCTTCCACCTACTTCCAGTTGGGGACCTGGCTGGGGACCTGGCTGGGGACCTGGCTTGCAACCTGTGTATGTGCCCTGGCTGGGAATCGAACCAGTGACACTTGGGTTTGCAGGCCAGTGCTCACTACATTCAGCCATGCCAGCCAGGGCCTGAAAAGTTATTTTCTTACAGTTCAAGAGTCCAGAGTCTAATATTGAGGTGCCAGTGTGCCTGGTTCCCCCTGAAGCTCTTAGGCCAAGTCTGTGACATGCCTCTCTCTTAGCTTCTGGTGGTTTCCACCCATCATGAGTGTCTCCTGGCTTCAGGCAGCTTGACTCCAAATGCTTACCTCTTAGGAAAGTCTTTTCATACACTCCCAAGATTTAGCATTTGGCTCCAAATTACTGTGAGTCATAGTGGAGTATATGTTATTTTAATAAAAATGTGATAAACTATTATGTCAGTAAGTAGAATATTTAAGTCCATTCAAGTAATTTACTCACACAAATTTAGGTGTCCTTTATTTAAGGAAAATAGAATCTTAAGTCTCTCTTGTCATTTAGTCTTTCAGTAACTCCAAGCATGTAGTCGGAAAATTTGCAGACAGTGCTGTTCTATATGTACTGCATTTTTACCTTTATACAGCATACATATTAATAGAAATCTTGTAGAACTTTGTAGAAGTGTGCATATAATAACATGTACAGGTGAACTTGCCATAAATTCCCAATTTATGGCTGACAACTATTATTGTATAGGCTTTTAAATAATCATTTAATACTTGAGGACATAAATGCATTTCATACTACTTTATTATAGCTCAGTTTTTCAATATTCTCTTGTTTCATCCTCTGGTTTCAAATCCTTGAGTATTTGCTTATCTCTTTACCCTGTGATGACAGAGACAGGGGACGCTCTCTTGCATTGCCAAGACAACGTTTGTACCGTCAGAAAAGAGACATACAGAACTTAAGTAAACGCCCTATTTTACTCTACCCCGTTGCTTACACTTGGAAAATAAAATGAAGATCTGGGACACTCAAATAGAAAGTTGGTTCCCATCATTCCTGAAAGGGGAGCTGGTTCCCCTTTTTTCTGTCCAAAGGTTGGATCACAAACGTGTCCGAGCTGCCACCCAAGCCAGGCACCCCCATCCTCAGACGCGCTGCTTATGTCAACGCTGTCCTCATCTGTAGGCAGCAGGGTGCAGGTAAAGTCACACACCCCATTGTTTCAACCTGATGGGGGTGCGCATGCCCTTCTCGGATAGAATTGTCCGCACTGCTCTTCAATACGTATTACCAACTGGATGTTTTACTAGACCTCGTCACCATGAAAATGCCTCTGGTTATCTTATGCGTATTTAATCCATAGCGCCAGTTTAATAGCTTTTGAGTCATTTCTTAATATGCAGTGCCACTTGGTAGTTTTGGTGCAAAATGTAAAACACTGGGAGGTCAGCGGCTTTCGTTTGGATTTTTACCACGAAGCGGTTACAGGTTCTAGAAGGATAAATGCAACACACATGCCACCTTGGTGAAAAGGTGGAGGAAACCTGACTTACCAGCTCCCATTACACACTATGGTTGTCACACGCCACGCGTGGGGAACTTTTGGGGCCTTGGAAAGGAGGTTATGATTCAACTCATTTTTAGTCACTGAGAGTATATGTGACATTTAACAGTATGTACCCTGGAGAAGAGCTCAACCATGAGGCTTGGATTGGCATTTGAAAACAAATTATGTATCATTTTGCCCTCCAAAGGGAGAAAGAGAAAGAAGAGAGAGAGAAAAAAAGAGAGAGAGAGACAGTGTGTGTATATGATAATAGTTTCAAGACAGTGTTTTCTTATTTAAAAAAAAAAAAGGAACTTTTGAAATAAATGAAGGGAAACTAACTGCATTTGGCTTTTCAAAACCATGCTACATTATCGTGGAAGAAATGTCACTGAAAAATGGTTAGGGAAAACCTGAATCAGCATGAAATGAGATATTTTGGGGGTTACCGAACACTATTCATTTTCATGGAAATAGGATGAGGTTATTTAGCACAGGTGTTTCCGTAATGGTGATGCATTAGCAGGATTAGTTGTGCTCAATGGCCCTCAGACGTGCCCCGCCACCTGGCTGTGACTGGTCCTCCCGCCGCTGCGCAGAGATTGGATGGGAAGCATGTTCTGCAGAATTAAGTTCAAAACCTATTTACAGTTATATTGTCTTGTTTTGTTAACAGAAACCTTTCTCCCAACACTGTGTTATTCCTGAAGGGAAAAACAGACTGGGAAATTAAGCACAATGGGATCACCTGAACCAAGTTGGAGTAGGAAAATAGATTGGGAAAACAAAAACAATCAAACAAGCATATCCCCAAATTGAGGAGTCTTATATTGAAACTACGACCAAGTGGCTGCATGTATGTTCATTTATGGGGATTCTAGATGCAAATTCAAGGGCCTTGAACCCAGCCAGCTCAGTGCTACTCAGAAGATCCAGTGTTGCTTATTCAAATTTAAGTTTTCCAACCATCCTTCAGATGGTTAAGATGCATGAACAATGTGTGATTTTTAAGTCAAGAGAATGTAAACATCAGATTTACATTCTCTACAGAGAGATGTACAGAGAAATGTTCTCTGCTACAGAGAACATTTGCTGATAATCAGTGGAGGGCAAATGTATTCTCTTCTCCTGCTAAAGAAATGTGCAGGTGCCATGAAATCATGACTATTTTACCGAAATTTGTTTCCAAACCACTGAGTTCAGAGGCTGACCTGCCAGGCACCAGTTGGTGGTTTTAGGACGGCCAGCCTTGACTGAATGTTTAAAATCACGTTAATCCATAACTACACAGTATACACGACTGTATTCTCATCTTTTATTAGAACTCAAGTGCATATTCAAAAGATATTCTCAGGTCCAGTAGTGACAGGATGACTGAAACACTAGTTCCTAATGAGCTGCTTTGTCATTAAGAAAAATTTTCCAAGAGACTGTCCACATCATGAAATGGAGAGTTATGATTTGATTTGTCATAGACAAATCGTAAGTGATTGCTGAAACTGGTTTAGTATGGCAAATTAGTTCAAAAGTGCCAGCAGTTACACGTTGTATTAGAACTTATATCTATGGGGTGAGGTTGTGTGGGTGTACAGGAATGTGTGTGGTCTTTTATTTATTGATCTTACTGTCAAGCCCAGAACTGGCCGCTGACAAATAGTCAATTCATTCTGATTAATTCTGATTTTTTTTTTTTGTTGGGATCGTATGAAATTTTATCCTAATTCCATTTTGGGAAAAACCTAGAATAACCTCCCCTGGTTAAGAGAGTAACTCTATGGTTCTTCTTACTAGAAAGACACATGGTCTCATGGGCAGATGCATCATCTGGGTTGTTCCTGCTCAGTATTGGACCTGCAACCAGTGCAGTCCAGTATATAGTAAGCACTAATTAAATGATTAACTGAATGAATGGGTAAATGAATTGGTTACTGTCTAGAGGAGAAAACTAAGACTTACACATGCTGCTAAATGAATAAACTAAGGCTGACTATAATAAAAATTTATTTGTAGCTTCTTAAAGTTCATAAGAACTGACCCTAAGTCATGGAGACAAAAGAATGGCTGAGGAGACTGACCCAGTAAAGTGCTATCATGTGAGTGGAATAACCACATACCAGCAATGATGTCTTTTCTTTGATTGGATCATGGCATCGTGGATGAGAAAAGATACATAGATAAGGCAGATAAACAGGCAGACAGAGAAATAGGTATATAGACACGTACATGGTAGATATGTATAGGTGTAAAAATCCACATATACACAGGTGGAGTTTTAAATATACTGCTAAACACAAATACATTTCTTAATTATTAAAACTAACACTATTTTTTTCTTTATAAAAATCATGTATGATGGACTAAAGCTTTTTTCCTTAAAATTCAAAATTTTAATTTTGTGCCTAGTTTTTAGGAATTGAGGAAATACTTTTATTGTGTGATGTTAGTTTCCCAAGCAACTTACCATTGAAATAATTTTGTGAGCCCTTTACATGTATTCAGTACTTAATTTTTGTAGTAGGCCCTTGAACCAAATGACTTTAAGAGTTCTATGTTTTAGATGGAAATAGAAATACATTGATTGATAGTTCTAGGAAAAAAGTCTATAAAAATGTAACCAAAAAAAGAACATTATGGGTGTTCACTATTAAACAGAGAAAATTAAACAAAGATCTTATAAAATACATCATTAATTCAGATTGCAGTCGTGCAATTGAACACATCCCTAAGTAAAAATACATTACAATGTAATACAACAATAAAATTAAAATATATATATATTACAGATTTATAAGTAATTTAAAGAGTGATTATGTTCAATGTGAATTAATTCCTCCAAATAAAAGAGAAGGCTTCATTTAATTAAAGTCTTCCTTTTGTTTAAAGTTGAATATTGATTGACACGTGAACCCTAATGAAAAGACTAAGGTGCAACTTACCCTTGTAAACATAAATACAACTGAAATTATGTTGTAAGTTAATGTTAACAGTGTTTACAAAGATCAGTATTAACTTGCGGAATCTCCAAATGTGAGGGCGTAGCTATCAATCTTTTATTTTTCTGGTATTGATCTCCCAATTGTGCTACGTAGAACCTTCTATTCTCACTCAGTACAATGCCTTTAAATACCTGACCAAATATGATGATGGACATTTGGGTGTTGATTGGACATGACATGAAACGTGCAGAAACAGGACCAGTGCGGATTTCAGACAGCTGCGTCAGGACCTACTTCATGAATTCATAACCCGCTTTGCAGCAGCCGAAGTCCCAGTGCCCTTGGCTTTGCTGTGTCATTCCCCACGTGTCTTCTTTACTGGCCCTAGATCTCTGCACATCAGGGATGGGATGAGAGTTTAAGGGATGTTGAACTGGGCAGCTTTTTCCAGTGAATGTAAATTGTAGAAACACCTGTGGTCAAACACTTAGGGCCAGGCCCCTGGGGAAGTGGGAGGTTCATCACTCTAGTTCAAGGCTTGCCTACTACATGTAGCGTCTAAGTCTTATCAATCCAAAGGACTTTCCTGTAAGTTCAGTATTACCTCCAATATTTAATGGAATACTTCTGCCTAAATACCTCTTCTAACTCTTTTGTTGTAGTATTAAATAGAAAGCAGTAAACACTAACCTTTATGAAATGATCCCTCACATACAGGCCCAAACTACTAAACATAGTAAAGGGAGTTCTTCAGACTGAAGAAAAATATCACTAGATTTAACTTTGATATGTAAGAAAAATAAAAATTAGGTGTGTGACTATCTGTAAAAATTAATATCAGAGTTACTGACAGGGAGGTAAGTTATAACACTTAGCTGTCAGCCTGCTCTCCATCTCTGAGCCTGTTCCCATTTTTGTTGTTAGTTTAGGTTGTTCATTAGATTCCACATATGAGTGGAATCATGTGGTATCTGTCTTTCTCTGGCTGGCTTATTTCACTTAGTATAACGTTCTCCAGGTCGCAAAGGGTTATGGCTGAGAATTCCATTGTGTAAATGTCCCATAGTTGTTTTATCCACTCATCCACTGAAGGACACTTGGGCTGCTTCATATCTTGGTGATTGTAAAAAAGGCTGCAATGAACATAAGGAAGCTTATGTTCTTTCAAAGTAGTATTAAACTTTATAACACTTTGAAAATGCTTGTGCAATATCTGTTTAAACAAGTGGTCCTAATTATGAGCAATACTTTTAAGTTCTAAAGCAACCCAATGTACTGGCTAACTGTACCAGGCAAATGTACCAGGACAATTATTTGCTAGCATTTAAGTAATAAAAGGGGAAAGAGACTCTTATTGAGAAATTTTATTACAATGAAGTGGTTGTTTATGATACATGTAGAATTTGATGGAGTTGTGGAAAATCAAATTCATAAGATTAAATGTAATTACATCAATTATCAAAATTGTCCTTCATTGCTTTTCCCTCGTTGGAAAAAATGACTTCTCTAACAATATTTAACAACAAAGAACTATGTTAGAATAAATATTGGCTTTATATATTTTATTTTAAAGGCAGAATGTGTTTTGGTGTGTGTGACAATATATAAGGAATAGGTTATTGATTTATTAAGACACACTAAGCAATAACTGTCACTCAGGCCATCCACAATTAATTAAATACTTCACTCCTTAATTTCATAACTAGTGGTTTTGAGTGGGTATGAAACTCTTCATTGAAGAATCCTATCTAGCCACTCCACGGATAATTTGGACTGAACAAATCTATTATATTTGACTTAAAATTAAATCTAAGATGGCAGGAATTTCTTTTAAATACACTTTATCTTGCACAATAATTAAATCAATACTATGAATAATTCTTCTAAAGGTAATATGGGTTCTGTATCTATATAAGTTAGATGAAAATTAACATGAAGCTATTCATAGACATTAAATTTATAATTAGAATTTAATACTGCAAAGTAATCAGTAATTCTTGTACCCATATTCATAATTAAATCCCCAACTTTAATATGTGTAATGTGATCCTTAAAAAGACACATAAGAAAACATGTATCTGATCTCAGACATCTCCAAAATGGCCTGATATTTATATTTTAGATGAAATTTTATCTTCCAATATTGTAGAATTTTTTAAATTTATTTTTAAAGATTTTATTTATTTATTTTAGATAGAAGGGAAGGGAGAGAGGCAGAGAGGGAGAGAGACATCAATGTACGGTTGCCTTTCACCTGCCTCCAGCTACAGACCTGGCTGGAGACCTGGCTGGAGACCTGCCTTGCAACCTGGTTATGTGCCTTTGCTGGGAATTGAACCAGTGACCTTTGGTTTGCAGGCTGGTGCCTTATCCATTGTGCCACCAGCCAGGGCTTCAAAATTGTAGACTTTCTATTGAGAGAAATGGAAAATTGTTAATGTTCAAACAATGGCAATTTTAAATTATTAGAAACTTCCATTATTGTATATTGAATATTTTAATTTTAATTTAATTCATTAATAAATATTGTCTGTCCATTGCATATTGATAATGGAGAGTATTGATCTGAGAGGAAGAGAGAGACAGAGAGACAGAGAAACATCAATCAGTTGCTTCTCACACATGTCCGGTCCAAGGATCAACCTAGGCATGTGCTCTGATGGGGAACCAAACCTGAAACCTTATGGTCATAGGACAATGCACCAACCAACTGAGCCACACCAGCCAGGGCTTGTGCCCCTGTCAGCATTTGGTTTTAATATAAGGTTAGGAGCATGGGTACTCTCCTTGGTTTTCTTGCTACCTGCAGATCCATGCTGTTTTTTGGATGAAAGTCTCCACGTGTTAATATGTTTTTAACATCATGAATATTTGATTTTTTATCATTTTTTTCTTAAATATAGTTAGAATTTTGTACCTTTTATTCCATATGGCCTGGGTAGGATATTTATAGCTTTATACTGGATCTTATCATTGTTTATATCTTTAATGATAGTTTTAAGTTAACATAGTAATGTGTTCTTTCCTGTTTTTAGTAGAGAATAAAATGTAAAATACATGAACTCTTTTTGCAAGTTGATACCTACCTTGGTAGCTACCAAGGTATTGATGCTAATATATGAAATTTATAGAATCTCCTTGTTGATTCTGTACAATCAGATTTTAAAAGGCATTCCAACTGAATGCTGATGGTTGCAAATGAGTGAGTTCATATTTAAAGTTGAGATTACTTCTTGTTCTGGTTTAGGTCTTCAATAAGGTGATAAATTAACTAACTGGATTGTCTCACAGATCAGCAAATAATGTAATAAGTAATACTTGTTGACTTCATTCAATACTGTTAAGCATTGTTCTAAATGCTTTATATATACTAATTTATTTAAGCTTCATATTGATCCCTTAAATTAAATTATACAAGTATATTTCCTCCTTTCTACAGATAAGGAAATTGAAGTTGTTACAAGTTAAATACTTGTTCAAAGCCAGGAGGTTAAGAGAGCTGAGATGTGAGACACTAAACTCTGTCTCTCTGGAATTGGTAGAAAGGATGCATTCCATGGCTCTGCAAGTGGGAGTCAACAGGCTATTGATTATGGATTTGTACCCTGGGTACCATAAGCACACCTTGAAGTGTGCTTTTAGCAACCTTTCCCTGTTTATGATATAATTTATACCATATATATGCCACCCAATTATTTGATAATATTCTTTACTGAAAATAAAACATGCACTTCAGATTCCCTAAGATAGGGAATGAACCCTGATTGACCATATGTCTTAGGCTATCGATATTTGATGAACAATATTAGAATTTTATAATGGAAGCAATGCCGTGTTTAGCAGACCACTGCTTGCCAAAGTCCACTGTTCCATGTACAGACAAACTGAAAACAAATCCAGAGCCTGATATTTAAACATGGAATAGAATATAACGTATCAGGAATTTTTACACAGCAGAAACAACAAAAATCACACGAGGTTTAAGGAGAACCCTAACATTTACAGTTTGTATGATGCAGACTCTGAAACACAGCCTTGCCGAGACTGCTGTCTCTTGATACCAAGTATTGAGCATAGTAATATTTCCTCTACTACATGGAACGTAGTAAGATATAACTTTTACAGTTATTTTTTATTTGATGTTTACAGAATGTTTTAGCATTGGCAAGTTGAAGTTTATTTCAAATAAATTTGGAATTAGAGCTGATTTACTAGAGTCGTATATTGTGAATTACATAGGCAATATATTTCAAAATATAGTTATATATTGCCTTTGCAATAGAGAAACAGATTGCTTATTTTACCGTGGCAGGATTATTTTGCTTTAGGGGAGGAATATTAACTTCCATGAGCATTTGCTGAGCTTGTTTCTATCCCTGGAAGCAAGTGCTTGTCCCAAGTGTTTTAAACTGAAATGGTATAAAATATTGTGCTCCCTTCATGAGGGGTACCACTGCTATCTCAGCCTCGGTTCTGAGCCCCGGATTCACACTCTGGACTTCCTGTGGAATCATCTATCTGCCAACCCGTAACTGTTACACACACATACACATACTCACACATGCACACATGAGGAAATATCCTTTGAGTAATTGAACACCATCATGTGATTCAGCAAAGAGCCTATGCATGTTAATAGCTAATGAAGGATTTCTAAAATCTTTTGTTTTGTTCATATTACTTGCTAAATAAGCTTCTTAACTAATGTTCATGTCAAAAACATCCTCATTTACCAAAAAAGTGAGGAACTCCTTCATTTTTATTTTTGTAGTTTCATTTTGTCGAAACATGGTGAAATTGCAAACGTCAGTTGCCACAGATACTGGAGGTCACACCAAAATCAATAGAAAACAGTCTGTGACAAATCGATGGGTTATATGGAATTATAAGAGGGTGACACCACTAAGACAGTAAGTCAAAGCAGACCAATCCAAGAAGCAGAAACAAACAAGGGTCACCTAAAATGAAGAGACAAAGAAATAAACCCTCAGCAAATGGAAAGGAGGAATCCTCAGGAAGAGTGCAAAATAAAATAGAGGCAAGCACACTATCAGACATGGAATTCAAGATAATGATAATAGAGAAGCTCAATGAGTTCAGCGAGTTCAAAGAAAACTATAAACAACTCCAGGGGAATTACAAAGAACTCCAGGGGAACTACGAAGAGCTCCAAGAAAGCTACAAGGAACTTACTGAGAACTACACCACCATTAAAAAGGACATGGAAACCATCAATAAGGGCCAGGAAGAAATGAAGAATACAATTTCTGAATTGAAGAACACAGTAGAAGGAATCAAAAGCAGGCTAGAGAAAGCAAGAGGATCGGATCATCAAGCTGGAAGTCAATGTAGAAAAAAATTCCCAGGCAGTGAAACTAAATGAAAAAAGACTGAAAAAGAATGAAGAGGTTTTAAGAAAGCTGCAGGACAACATGAAGTGTAATAACATCCATATCATAGAGAGACCAGAAGGAGAAAAGGAGGAGCAAGAGATAGAAAACCTCTTTGAGAAAGTAATGACAGAAAACTTCCCTAACTTGAGGAGAGAAAATGTCATGCAAACTCAGGAAGCACAGAGGGTCCCAAGGAAGATGAACCCATACAGGCCCACTCCAAGACACAAAAATAGCATTTCAGAATAAAATAAGTATTAAAGAAGAAAAATGCTGCTTAATTTTGCTACAATATATCTAAAATACTATCATTTAACATGCAATAATTATGTAAGCTATTGGCATATTTTAAATTATTTTAATTAACTCTTCAAAATCCAGTATGTGCTTTAAATATGTATAAAAATATGTATGGGTATAAATGTATTTTTGCATGTGTTTGGTAATATTGCGATTCATATTACTTAAAAGAGCAATTCTTTAAACAAATGAATTAATGTACGCATTTTGGAATAATGAAAAGAAAACTTTGCATTAAGATGACTTGAGAAGCTGACAGAAGGCAGTAATTAAATGGTGAATTGTCTGGATGTGAAAAAAGTACACATTGATGGTTACAGAATAGGTAAGGGAATGTTAGGAAGAACAAAGGAAATAGAGAAGCCAGAGAACTTACGTGCATGACTCATGGACATGAACTAAGGGGGGCATTGCTGGAGGAAGTGGGGTACTGGGTGGAGGGGGCAAAGGGGAGAAAATTGGGACCGCTGTAATAGCAAAATAAAATATATTAATAAATAATTTTAAAAGAGGGCATTGCATTTTTAACATTATTTGTAAATTGTGTCTTACGTATCTTTTATACCCATACCAAAAATAGAACAAGCTCATACCTTATTTTCAGAGAGTTAATTGTTACACATCCTACTGAAAACCACCCATTCAGGAAAGGCTGCAGCATTGAAAAGAAATACGTACTTTAGGAAATCTAAATAGAAGCATTGAAAGGGTATCAACATAGAAATATGACAAGTTCTGTCATGAACTGGTAATAAGTTAATGGAAAGAAAGTAAAGACGGGCAAATATGTTTCATTTTCAGAAGAGTCCATTGCCTGGTTTTTAGCCAGTTTTGCGATGGGCAAGCTTCTGAGAAGCCTCCAAGTATACCTGCTTCCTGCCCTTCGGGCCCCTGTACAACCCCCTGCCCCCCAGTGTGGCCTAAGCCCAGAGACTTTCTTCTGGTGAATGGAACAGAGCAAAAGGGGAAGGAAGCCACCGTGGAGGTTGGGTTGTAAAGGGCTGACGTCCACCTTGCTCGCACCCTGCAGCTCTGGCTCTTCCTCCACTCACCGGGATAAAGCCAGGTGCCAACGGTGATGCGGATGCTCTTGGACACCGGCCGGTCCCCCCCAGAGCCTTCCCGTGGGGGCCCCACCCTGACCTTCTCACGGATGTCAGCCTGCGAGCAGTCCTAGCCACAGGTCCCCACTCGTCCCTGTCCAGATTCCAGACCCACGGAAACTTGCGAAATAACCAGCTGTGTCGTCCCGCGCCGCTAGGGTTTGGGATACTTCGTTAAACCCTAGCAGGTAACTAGCAAAAACATCGCACAAATGAAATTGGAATTCATGCCCATGAAAATTGCAGTCAAATGCTTGGCACCCATAATTGTCAGGTGCACCAACTACCTTCTTCAGGCTTAAAACGGCCTAACTTGGTTCTTTCAAATTGCCTTTCTGCATGTTGAAATAGTTTAAAATTCCACTGTCTCTTACACATTGGACTTTACCATGTTTGCTGGGCCTGCACAATAGTCGTTGTGGTAATTCCATATTATTTGAAGAGAAAACAACCAAAATAATATTCATATCACTAGTTCATTAATACACCAAGTTACTGATTCCGTTTATGATCATTACAGATCTCTTGGGTGAAGGTGCCCCATTAATAATTTTCATAAATACAGCCATGATATGTTTTCTGAAAGAATATTTCACTGAGTTCGAACTTTGAGGTCATACTATAACAAGAAGTTTAAGTCATGGTTTTAACTGGGCATCCTACTTTTTCCCCTTAAATTTGGATTTGTACATGATTTTCATTTGAATAGCAGTTTCTAGTGATCAAAGCGGCTCATATCAAAGCCTACCTAATGTTCTTCCTCTAGTGTGATTATACAATCTCAAATATTACCTCTAATGAAAAAAATATTTCACTTTTTTATTTTTTATTTTTTAAAAAGAAGCAAGGAACATATGCGTTCCACATGCATTTGATAGCTCTGAAAATTCAGTAAGAAATTCAGGAAGAAATCATCTGAATTGTGTGTCCTGAGACAGTTTCTATATATTTGGACATTTCATACACATAGTTACTTAAATAGATACGTAAATGTGTTTTTGCCTTTATTAAAGTTATTTGATTGCTCTTTATTTTCTTTAAATAGTTGCCACTTACCATCCAGTCTTTACCCACCATCTTTTTCCATTGGCTTACTCTGTCCCTCCCACCTGCACTTTATATTATTATGCGTTGTGGTTTATCACTTCTAGTTTGGAAAGAATGTAGCTAAAATATAACACTGTTGTGTTCATAGTCTTATTTTCAGTGAGATCTTATCTTACTACTCTAATAAACGTAATTGGCTAGCAAGAAAGGTGGCTGCAACGTAATTATTTATGAAGGATAGACATGCTACAGCAAACAGACAGTGTTTATTAACAAAATTGATGATTTAATGAAGCCAATCGGCCTGATTAAGTAGAAAGAAAACTTCTAATACAATTAGTTACTTTTTGTGTGCCAAGCATGTTTCATTGAAATGGATCTCCCAATAAACCTCTATGTCTTATTAGACATCCGCTGTAATAGCTGAGTGCTTTTACAGTAATATTTAACTATCTCTAACTGCTGTTTTCCTAACCTGTGAAATTCATTACTTTGAAAACAATGTAGTGATTATGGTCATAAATATTTCTAGAAAGCCTTGTATTTGAAGAGTAATGACCTTGCCTAGCTCAATTTCTAATGCTGGTATGCCTCCATGGCCTATTAATGGTACCTACAATGAGGTTCTTTAATACGCTCCTCATTCCTGCAACTTGTACTATTTGCATTTATTCATGTAACAGAGGCCGCGTTTAAAAAAAAAAAAAAAAAAAAAAAAAAAAAAACCTTTATTAATCCAAAGGTATGTTTGATGAGACTATTTCCATCAACCAATGACTCCAGGCAGAATATACTAAACAGAACTAATTTTAAGTGCCCTAATGAATAATGAAGTAAAAACTGTAAAACAGCATTTCGGTATATGGGATTAAGAAAGTAGGCCTTCATTAAGGAAAATGTAATTGCTAGTAAAATGTTATGACCACATTTCCTAGGCTACTGTATGCTACTTTGGTTAGCAATGGCTTGTTTCCATTTTAAGACTGTGAAACAATGTCAGAATTAATTTTATACTATGTTAGCATCGTACTTTTCATATCTCTGACTGCTTTATTTTCTCCACATGTTGCCTCTAAATAAAGAAATAGCACCATGTTCTTAATTTATGCAGGCATCTTCTCTTGGAAATCATGAAGGTATTAATTAAATATGAATGGGTATTAATATTAAATATTTATTAAATAGTAATGAAATATGTTTTCATCCCCAAGATCAGTGTGCATCTATATTTGTTTATGTATTTTATTTTTCTCTCTCATGTAACTATAACTTGCTTTATTCATATGCCTTTGACTCTTCTTCATCAAACTATTGACTAGGGAACACAGTATAATAGTTGTTTTTACAAGAAGCCTATTCTGGTTTGGGAATCTGTAATAATATAGGCAAAACTTTCAGTTTGACCTAATAGCCTATTTCCCTCATGTAGCAGAAAGAAAAAATTAAAAGGTTGTAAGTTGAGTTCTAACCTGCACACTAGATACTTTCCTTCAACAACAACAAACTTGTATTTATTGATTTAGAAGAAAAGACCATGAAAATAGGGCTATTAATATATGTCTCAGTTTATCACTGTTAGAAATTAACACTTTCAATTTCAATGCCTTAATCGCTTCTCACTAAGGGTACATTGTCTAGTTATAGTTATTTATGAATTAAAAGCATTAAATGAAAGTAAAATAAAAACACAGCTCTGGAAACATGTATGTGATATGTACCTTGAAAGTGCTGGCATTGCAAGGCAAAATACCTGAATTATGTAGCAGGACTTTAAAATAATAGCTGATCCTTATTAATTTCCTCTGGTATTTATTGTCACTATTAATCCTGATGAAGTCATTTGGTATTAATGTACATGCCATAACTAGTTTTTTGGGATTTCAGGAGTGATTTCAGCAGTGATTAATTGCACAATTATTTCAAAGGGTTACCAATTTTCCTGATGCCTCCTACCTGACAAAAGAGGTTGAGCTGCATTTTTGCAGGTATAGGGTACAGCAGGTACATTTGTCTTCTATTCATGGCGCCAAAATGAAACCCTGTGTTTAAATCTCATGTGGCTACTTGAGCTCATTTTTTTGCTATTTTCATTCATAATCTTAATATGCCAACCTGATAAAAATAGCATCTTTCTGAGGATTAATCATCTCATACAGGTGACTATATTTTAAATATAAGTTGAGGCATGAAATAGATCATTTTGTAAAAAGGCAACCAAAAAACTAGTTCTCAACTTAAAAAAATGGGAGGAAGCTGGGGAACTGAGGAAAGGATAGCTGAGCAAAAACAAGAGGAACGCTGTCAGCCTGCAACAGACCCTGAGGAACCCACACCACCTTCAGAAGGCCTCCGACTCTCAGGTCATGAAGTGGATGCAGTGAGACCGTTTTCTCTGTAATTACTAAGGCAAGAGCTTATGAATGTCAGGCTTCCTTATGGAACGGCAGGACCACAAGACATGTCAACTCTTGCAATAATAGGAGACACTTGAGCATATCCAAGCAATTATTTTAAAGCCATGTATCGTAATTTTTAAATATTTTTATTATGGGTTTGTTTGTTTTTTTTTTTTTTTCTGTTGCTTCTCTACTGGTGTTTTCATTTTCTCTGAGAATTTAAAAATTAACTCAGCCAATTCCGATCCCCAAGGGGAGTAAGTGAAAGGAGGGTGTATGTAAATAGACTCTGTATCTCTTTCTCCCGATTTTATCTTTTCCTTCCCCGCTGACCCCAACCTGAGCAATTCCACACATGAAGAGGCAACCTATTACACACATGAGCATACTCTTTCTCCATCGTTACGTGTCATTCCTCACCTGTGGGTTATCTCATTTCTAAGATGAACTGGACACTATATTCCAATTCTTCAAGGATGGCAGCTCCTACATTTAAAAATTCTGACTTTGCCCTACATTTAAAAATTCTGGAAGTGTATTTGCTTTACGTTCTAGTAGGTGAAAAGTGCTAACCTATAAAGTCAGGGAGGTTTGATGACTTGGGATCAATGGATAAGTATTATCATAAAAGGAGATAATTTTGCAGAGCATTCCAACCTGGTATATAAGGGTGGTATACAACTGTCACCTTCCAGTTAGCATTTCCATGTTTTATTTATTTTAAAACTCAATTTCAAAAATACACTTACAATTTGCAGCACTCAAGATACATAGGCTTTAAATGAACATTTAAAATTAAAGATGTGAGAGGCAATCTAATGGAAAAACAAGGGAAAGAAAGATTGTTAAAATTAGGACTGAATTGTATAAAATGGGTCCTCTTGCATTCTGATCATGAAAATAGCAAAAATGTGTAATAGCAACCGCATTGAAACCTAAGAAGAAATCTTTAAAAGCTGGAAAGACTTAGAAGATACCCCAGTGAAATGACTGTCAGCAGTTGGAATGCCTGGCCACTCTGATCAAAGTACTACAACTATCTGAGATACATTAAAAAATTAGTTTTAGCCCTGGCTGGTGGCACAGTGGATAAGGTGCCAGCCTGCGAACCAAAGGTTGCTGGTTCGATTCCCAGCCACGGCACATAACCAAGTTGCGAGCCAGGTCTCCAGCCAGGTCTCCAGCCAGGTCCGTAGCTGGAGGCAGGTGAAAGGCAACCAAACACTGATGTCTCTCCCTCTCTGCCCTCTCCCTTCCCCTCTCTCTAAAAATAATAAATATTTTTTTAAATGAGTTCTAAGTAATTAAGTAGAAAACAAAGAGATAAAAAATGTAAGCAAATAAACAGAATTATATGAAAGTGGACTCAAAAATTATTATGAGGAACTGATAGGAGATATAATAAAAAGTCAAATGACGGCATAAATCTGAAGATAGAATGAAATTGAAAATAGTTATATAAAATGCACCATAATGAGCACCAAAAAAAAAAAAATGGATATGAAAAATAGGAAAATATAGTAAGCTAAATGAATAACTAAACATCCAATAATTATCTGATGAAATGTACCAGTGATAAACATTATTGAAAGAAACATTAAATGCGAAATTTTTATAGGAGAAAACTAATCACTGAAGGGAGATCTAAAAAGCAAGATATAATAGCAAATGCTAATAAGTAGGTTGATGCATCTGAAAGGATGTTAGATCTTAGTTTTTAAATTGAACCTAAGTAAAAAGGCAGGATTACAGTTATCTTTGGTTTATCCTTATTTCAACAATCTTCCTAATTTTAGTTACAAAAGTAACAAAATTTTTATTACATATTTAGTTTCAGTCTTGGCTTTGAGAATGCAGTTGTCTAATGGTACCTGAATGGGATGGGCTCCAGGATCTGTGGGTACCAAAATTCATGCATGCTCTTCCATGTACCTCATATAAATAAAACGGCATAGTATCTGCATACAATCTACGCACATCTCCTCATATACTTTGAATCATCTCAGGATTACTTATAATACCTGACACTATAAAAATGCAATGTAAATAGTTGTTACATTTTATTGTTTAGGGAATAATGACCAAAAAAAAATACAGACACAAGCATAGTCGGCCTAGTAGTATAATGTCTGCAACAAGATAACATTTTCCCCCAGTAATTTCAACCCAAAATTGGTTAAATTCACTTCTTGAGGAAAGTGAAATGGTTTCAAGTTTCACTGGCAAACTTGTTAGCCCAAATCTGCTTCACATTGTTTTTTTGTTTAAAGCCACAGACAGCGAAGAGATACATTTCTGTGTATCAGGATTGTTCATTCCCAGAGATACATACACTCCGTACTCCCATCCTCGAACTGTAAAATCCATTTATCCCCAGGAAAAATGTCCAGAATTAGACTCTGCATACAGCCAAGACCTCATGTGGAAATAATGACTATTTGATTATAAGAACAGGTAAATACAAAGTGTTTGAAAGAACATAAGTAAGACAATCTGGGGAGGATGCAGGGAGATGGCAAAAATAAAACAAAACTACTAACAAAATAATAGTTATTATAGTTTCATTACATGTTTTGCAACATTCTCCATGTGTTACATGTATGGGCTCATCTAAGACTCTTCCCCAAAACAAATGACATAATATTCTTCTCATTTTAGAGAGGACTAAATGGGAAGATCGGAAAACCTGCCCAAATTCCCAGACCCCTGCAGTCTGGCACAATCCAGAGACCACGGTAAGAAACACGACCGTTGTCAAGGAAGGCGTGAATGACCAGATGGGTGGTCCTAAGAACGGTGAGTCTCTAAAGCGCCCTTCTTTTTGGTGGAATGTCTGTCACTTCGAGAACAATCAGGATTGTGCACGTAGTGTCTTCTAAGGTGAGTGTCACATGTGGGGTGGTTATTACCAAAGTTGAGAAACGGACATTAGGTGTAGCGTTGGCAGAAAGCAAAACGAACTAGGTACCTGGAGGTGCAGGGGTGCCTTGAGATGTGATCTGCACGAAGAAAACAGTTTCATTTGGGGAGACAAGCGTCCCCATGCTCTTCGTGTGCAGCTAATGGAAACGTGCCGGGAACTTCAGGTTCCTGCGCTTTGCCCTGTTTTCTATGGGTTGGGGAAGTGTTTATATTACCCGATGGGCTAAAATTGTTAGGGGAGAATGTTACGCGAATCAAAATGTATTATTTATTTCATCTGATTGGAGCAGTTAATCAAAATGATATTAACACTTCACAGCGCAAATGTACTCTTCTATGCTGAATTATTCTCTATGAGATATTCTAAACATATTCAAATGTTTCCACATTGACTGATTCAATATATATTCCAATTTTCTTAAGTATATCTCTGTTGATAGCGGCTACACACATGAAGGATGTGTATGAAATATGCAACTATTTGATCTTTCAAAGTGCCTGAATATGCCTTCCCTGCTCTCTGTGTCAGGATCTTCTCAAGTTACGGAAACAGAGACACAACTTTCTTGCCTGATGCAACTCAGGTTGGAGGGGAGACAAAGAGAGGCACTGTTGTATCAGTGAAAGCGAAATGATAAGCACGGGGCTCCATGGAAGCAGAGGGTGGAGAGGGGAGGAAGAAGGAGAGCAAATATTCAGGCCTCTGTTTGTGGATGATCGTAACCATGATATGAAGCATTTGCTGCAAACAGGCAGGACTGAACTCATCCAATCAGGCCAAAGGAAAAAAAGGAAAAATGATTTTGTCTGGTAACTGGGTCTTGAATGGAAAAGGTTAAACCGAGCTGAAGGTCTTAAGAAGTTCCTCTTTCTAAATCCTGGGAGATTTTTCATTTGGCCTCATGTTCAGCATCGTATTTCCCGTTAATTAGCTCCACATTAGCACCTGTAGCACAACACTGGCATGATTTCTAAGACACATGGATGGAAGAGTGTCTGGCTCTCTCAAATAAATTCCAAGGAATGTTTTTATGAGCCAATTATTTCTTTTATTACTGCAATGTTGAGTAGTCTGCAGTTAATAGCTTCACGGACTATGTTTAGAAAATAATTAAATTTACACATAGAAAACATAATATACCTTTAAATCCTATTATTTTTATAGCCCTCCGTGACATTACTATTCTTTAATGTTCTTCATTAAAAGAATAATTGCAATATGTAAAACAACCACATTAACATTTTTATAATGCAATTATAAGATGAGAGATGTAAAAACCTACCAGCTTTCGTTGAAGGTGTTTTGGTTTTATCTGCCAAAATGTCACTTTAAACTGCTTTTGCTACTTAAACATTGAAAAATAAATTTTAAAATTTATGAAATGTTTTGCTTTGTAAGAAAATGTTGGCCTTTGGCCTAGTGACCAGACCAATAGGTAGAGCCACGTCTGAATATAATCTGTTTTGAGGGATTTTAGATCTGCTCAGGGACAAAAGGGACTCATACCCAAAGAAACCACAGAACATAGACGGGGCATACTGAAGAAATGGATCGTGGGGGTGCTGGAGAAAGAAGAGTTTATTGGTATGGGGTGGGGTTCCACTCTCATAGTACTGGATTATCATGTTGTCCGGGACTTCAAAAATCGATACCACAGTACAACCAGATGGCATCTTGGAAGTCAGGACCAAGTCATAGCTCCTCCGAAGTGGAGGAGAAATGCTCCAAGGGCAAAGAGAGGCAGATGTGCATGGATCAAATTGTTCCGCAAAGAAGGTGACCCAGACTGGACCTGTTGTGCAGGGCGGGAAAACCGGTGAGTGTAGCCTGTACCCCCCAAGGGCTCAGAGGATGCTTTGTTTCCCAGGGTGTCAAGCCATGTGCTAGTTAGCAGAGGCGCTGGAGTTTTTGGAAGTTGATGACTATTGTCTGTTGGCCGAGGGTGGCCTGAGGAGATGCTGCTGTAGGGCAGGCCTCCCTGCTAACAGTGGAGTTGGGAGGGGTTTGAATAAAGTCCAGGAGATGGTGGTTAACCACCCAAAAGAAGGTGGATGGAATTGTCATACTAAGAGACAGGGTGGATGATTTTGGTCCACTCACAATGCCTCTGTGGAAGCCCTAACTCTCAGTGACAACATAATGGTGGATGTCGACTGAAAACAAAGACTCAGGAGACAAAAGAAATGCAGTATAGACAGGTCAAGAGAAAACCTCAACGTAAGAAGAACATTGTAGTTGACCTGCATCAAATGTTACAATCAATGTACATTAATTAACCTATTGAAATGGAAAGCACATATTTTCATCTTGAATTAATAAAATAAATTTTAATCCAGGTGCTTGGAATAAGAAATGCATAGCTAGATACGGAATGATACAGTTTGAAAAAAAATGGATGGCAATGATATGGTAAAATAATACCAACAAAAATTATATCTCAATATTCCATGCAGTAAAATTTAAATGCATGCAAAGCATTACTACAGATATGAAGACAGTCACATCTTGATAAGCTGTTATTGATTACATTTGATAATTTACATAGGGTTACGGTCTTTCTGTTGTATGTTCTATAGATTTTAAAAAACGAATAATGTCATGGGTCCACCATTATATTGTCATTCAGAGTAGTTTTATTGTTGTGTTCCACCTATTTACCCATATGTTACTTTAACCTGCAAAGAACCAAAATAGGGTGAATTGATTTTTTCTAAGCAAGGACTCTTTCAAATCCAGTGTAAATAGAAATTTCTGTACACAATTGAATTTGCATTTCATAACGTGGTTTTAACACATTCCAAATAAGTTAATTCTATTTGATTTATTCTTGCTCTATTCATGGTTCAGACTCTATTTTACATTCTGTGTTTGGTTTGGCATTTTGTTCTGTCTTGTTTCCTAACTCACAGGCCTGAATTTTGCTATTTTTGATGAAATGCTCTTATTTTACCTCAACCAAAGTAAACGGTTGTTATATGGTGGGCAAATGATGCTTTTGGATCAATTGGCTCCGTTTTCTCTTGGTTCATCGGTTTCATTTTGATACTTTGTCAAAAGCACAATCAATATACAACTAGTTAGTTTAACTGAGTAAGCTTTATTGCTTTGATTTTTCTCTTGGCTCCTTTCTCATTCTCCTTTTAAATCTTCCTGAATTCTATTTATTTTCTTATTTTCATGTAAGTTGCAAAAATATTTTTTTTACCACCCTTTAGATTATTTCAGTGGCATTTTTTAGCCTTCAAATTTTATAGAAGCTTTACATCCGTTTAGTATTTTCTGGATACTATTTTATTTCAAGCTTGAGAATAAATACAAAATGTTTTTATCTTTCTGAGATATTTAATAACAACAGATACCGTTCATATATAGAATCAGACAGATTAGTAATTAGTATTCATGAGTACTTCCCACCCATGAATAATGGTCACTCTTTTACCTCACCATCCAGGTCACAGCTTATGTAACGCATAGCATTTTCCTTCCATCTGCACGTAATGAACATGTCCCAAACTTGGTGTCCACTTGAATGGACCATGATGTCCAGATATCCACTCAGTGTCCTGGAT
This sequence comes from Noctilio leporinus, assembly GCA_004026585.1. NCBI lineage: Eukaryota > Metazoa > Chordata > Mammalia > Chiroptera > Noctilionidae > Noctilio > Noctilio leporinus. Next base: position 6,131 of record PVIW01004658.1, on the reverse strand, counting down.
GTCTTTGTGGAGCTCTCCTTTAGATGATCTTAATTAATCATTTACAGTGATAGACTTTGAGTGAAGCAGAGTACTCTCCGTCATATGGGTGGGCCTCATCCAATCAGTTGAAAATCTTGCTAGAACCAGGGCCGGCCGCCCACATGGAAGACAAGTAATCCTGGCAACAGACTGCCCGTAGGGGTCACACGGCAGGTGGAAACACATCCTACTGCTCCCATTTCTCTGGAGAACTCTAATGAATGTTCTTGGAAGTAATTCTTTACCAAGCACATGGTTTTGGGGGGAACAAATTTGGTTGCTTCAATGCGTGCCATACTTAAAAGTATACTGATGTTTTCCTTGAAAATTGTGTTCATCATGTACCTGTCCAGTGGCAGTGTATTATTTGTGATAAAGATGAAAAAGATTAATAAACATTGAGGCAACAGTGCTAATCTAAACATGGGTGGGAGTGAGAAAGAAGAATTCTGTGCTAATTTATTAATTTACGACAGCACTGTTTGTATTTTACGTAAATATTTGGAAACCTTTTCCCCATTTTGTAGTTCTCTATTCAGTAAACTTCATTGTGGCTTAGGTCTCGTCAGAGAGTCCAGAAGACTTATGCCCCCAAATGCAATGACTAAGATTACCGAGGACCTAAGTTATGTTGTTTAATAATGACATGATTCTGTGGAAGCACATGAAGACCTCCTTCACTTTACTTAGTGAACCCAAATGTCCACTTAACTGGAATTTTCCTTAATGACCTAATTATTAGTCTAACTTTTCCACAGTAGTTTGTGTACTGGATACGTTTAGCATGGCCTTATGTAAAAATAAATTGCATAGAAGAAATAGACAGACTCTAAATTCTATTTTACTTTCTATTTTTCAAACGAGCATATAAGTTAACAGTAATAATTTGGTTTGTGCAACAAGACTCCCATAAATCTATTTTAAGCTGCTGTAATCTCTTATTATTACATCTGAATGACTATACTGCTTTATTTTTAAGTAGCTTTGAGTCATTACACACCTCAAAGTGTGCTAGATCAGATTAAAATGGTGAGGGTATTATCAGAAATAAAAAAATTTAAATTCCACTCATAATTAAGGAGGCAGCATAGGAAAACTTAATTTAGGAAAAGATGAGCACACCGCCTTCGGGAAATTTTGCAAAGGTCATGCAAAGACTGATTATTAAAAAACACTCTCAATTCCTGTGTAATTTGACCATGATACTTTAGTGATCAAAGATTTCATGAGAACTGAGAGAAAATAGTACACATAGAATTTTTCTCATAAGCGTTTTAATTACACATCTATCATTTGCCTGAATATCGTTTTTAATTTTTATTTGAAAACGATCTGTTGAAAGCTGGGTCAATCATTTTAAATGTCCATAGGATCACATGATTATTTTACTTTCATAAAGCCTGAGAACAATTCCAGACAGTCACAAATCCTAGATGAAGGAAGAGTAGGCACACCCTAGAAATACAACAAGATGTAATTTCCTAAAAACGCAAGGTGGGTGAAATCTACAGTGGCTCTTTATGAAAATTTATCTTGAAATGATCTCTTATTAAACACATTGTTCTAGGAGTTCAGGTATCTTACTGAGCCTCGAAGCTGCAGCCAGATGAATGAAAACCCTGATTTCACGCTGCTCCCCCATAGTGCTGTTTAAGAGACAGTTGGTCCTGTCTGTTGGACACTGTGCTGAGGGGAGACAGCTCACTAGATGGGCCTTGAAGGGGTGCAGGAGATGGAGATGGGTAGGTAGGTGAGTAGGTAGGTAAGTAGATAGATAGACAGATCATAGATACAGACTTTTCTAAATAATACACTTGTTTTCTGTTCGAATAGAATCAAAATAACACGGCATGCATTTTAAAACTCTAAATTCACAGCTTAATTCAAATCCACATATCTTGTTTTTATTTTAATTGCTCGATTATCATTTGCATTCAGTATTTTGATGAAAGATGCTGGTACACTTTTTTGCTACATACATATTAACAACTAGAAAACTACCTTATAAGGAAGACAAGACAGAATAAAGTTGCAAAACACATTTTGCCCGCCTGAGTGATGAGTAGGAAACACGGAACTGCGACTTTTCCGTGAGTTGATAATGAAGAGTTATTTTAATGTAGGCTAAAAACGGACTGAAACGTCTTTGCATTTTATATCTTCGTCATAATACATCCAGACCATGAAAATGTAGAGGGGCCTGGGCTGGGCTGTTGGGCAGGAAAAGTCTACAGGGCAGGGAGGAAAAGTCACATTGTCCCGCTTCCTCCAGCAGAAAGTAATCAGAGAGTGACAGCGAGGCACTGAAGTGTAGCTGTGGCTTCAAACTCAGGTTCCATCCACTCTTCTCACTTCTTATATGAAACATGATTTCAAATTCAAAGTAATTATATTTGTACAAGGTTCTTTGGTTTAAAAGTGAAGTCAATTATAGGACGTATAATTGATTCATTATGAAGCCCTTAAGATCTTATAGGGTTGCTTTTAAGGAAATAAAAATACATTATTATTACCTTCAATTACAAATATTTATTATTTATATCCAATTATGAATAATTGGAATATATCTTATATTCCAATTGTCAACGCTTTTACACAATTAAAATTTTAATTTTTGTAAATATAAAACAGTTTACTTTTTAATGTGAGTTATTTTATAAGGGGTGTGTGGAATTTACATAAATGAGCATAAAAGTAAGAAAAGAACTGAAGAGAAATGCCACATGTTAATGTCAGAGGATAGGATTTTATTATTCTTATGCTTTCCTGTATGTATTCTTCAGAAAATTATTTTAATGTGAAATTCAAAAATATAAAATAAATTTCCTTTTTATTCATAATCACTATGAAAATGGAGACTCTTAATAGTATTCCTATTAATAATGAAAAAAATAAGGCCTAATAACTCCAATATCAACCCTCTTCATTCTAAATGTCCTAAGTTATTACATTATTTGCAATAATAAGTAGAGGTTTCATTTGGAACACTAACAGTTTATTTTAAGACAGTTAATAAAGAAAGGATTAACATCTTGCTATGTCATAAAATGCCAAAGATATGAGTAAAACAGTAAGCTCTATTAAAGAAGATTAAAATCATGATTTACAAAGAGATCTAGTATGTTTTATATTTCAAATGTTAATTAAAAGCTATCAAACCAAATGAAATCACAGCATAGAAACCAGGAAAACCCTAACCCAACACCAAGCCAGCAAGCAAGGCTTTCGCATTCGTGGACAAGACCACCTTGTAGTTTCCTTTGCTGCAGCACATGTGACAATACCTGTTGTAAGTCTAGGTGATTACAGACTTGATCAGATAAAATATGTTATTTGTTTGGCTTCTGCTTCAAAAACAACATTTTGGTGTATTTGGTGAGTCACACAATATACGTTTTAGTTTCAATCTATCGTTCAGTACATTTTAACAAGTCTCCATTTTGAAACTGCATAGTAGAGTTTATACTCCATTTCAGTGCATTCCATTACAGAGCAATAGGGGGAATTGTAACTCATTCTGTTTCTACTAGGCAGCTTTTATTTTAATGATGCCAAAAGTCTGATTTTCTACATAGTGTGTCATCTACTCACTGTTGTCACTATTCCGTAATTTCTGTAAGCACAGTGGCCTCATGGGAATTTCCTGTGTAGAGAATATGATGTTTGGTGTGGCAAAACAAAAACCAAACTTACTTTAGGGTGAGTTATTAACAGTGAAATTTTAACATAAATGGTCATTAAGTATTTTCAAAGTTATCCCTACTTAAATGTATATATTTTAAACTTGGTAAAGAGCATACTTAAGATTTGATTTTATTTAAATGTGAATTGCTAATGGTTTTTTCATTGCAGTTATTTTCTTCTGAAATATATTCTCTATTTCAAGGAAAAATATTTGTAGAATCAAAATGATAAACTTCCTGATTTCATACTCAATTTTTATGTATCAGATTCTCTTGACATTTATATTTGTCATACTTTAAGGATATATTACATGTTTCTTAGGTGATTATTATTGCAAGAGACAGAAATTTCAATTTCTAGGCACACATGGATATTCAGATTTGGTCATGAACATTTTTGATATTTTGAAAATATTTATACATTTTATAAAATGTAATCAGAGCTCACATCTGGAATTTTTAACATAAATATTTTAAGCTTGTATGATGTTCTAATATTTACAAAATGGATTTGTATTTAGTGCTATTTCATATTGTAATTAAAATCATTAATTTTCAGAATTTAAAATATTGAGATACAGTTGGAGAAACCTGTGTCATCATCATTAAGGTTGGAATGTGGTCAGTTTGTTTTCTGTATAGGTATTTATCTAGCACTTGTGAGGTTAGTAAAATAGGCAATCTTTATTTAGGCTTTATACCAAATAATGAATAAAATCAGTAATATCCTGAAACTAAAATATGAATATTTTTACTGAGTTTATTTCCTAAAGACTCTGTTGCAATATCTAACTAGTATAATTTTCATTCTTTTGGGCCAAATAGGCAATTTGTATTTTATTGTTAGGTGCTTCTTTGAACTTTTAAAATGACATATTGACCGGAATAGCTCATATTTCGTCAACTTGACTCTGAAGCATGTATTTGCATTGTCTTGGAAGATTAAATGTACTCATGAAAAACATCAAGTATTGACAAAGTATTAGCATAGAGTTTTTTCTGATTACTTTCATTTGTGATCTGATACTTCTGGTTATTTGTAAGAAAAGTAGGTGGTTTTTAATTAGGGGACAATAGTGAAAATTAACCATCATGCATTTTATAAATGTGGTACACTGACTAATAGGAGTAGTTACCTACAATAAGATTCAGTATACTTTTATACTTAACATTATTTTAACTGAAAGCATAAGGGAATTTTGCTAAATCACCCAGCCAAAAAAGGAACTCATTTTATAATTATAGTAGTATACTTTATACAAAACAAGCAGAAAACTGAAATAAGTTGTACATTTGACTGTTTTCTTTGTTTTCTCAAAGAGTATAGCTTCCAAGGTTATTTTCTATTTTTCTACACAAACTTTTATGTTTTATGCTCTGCATGACCTACATATACCCTTTCGAATAATACATACAGGACCTCAAGTTTAATATGTAAACACAATAATTAATAGTTTATTTAGTAATCATGCAAAATATTAACGTATTCAAAAACATAAGTTCTGTGTATCATTGCTTCCAGGAACTTTCTTTTAGAAATCACTTTTTCTATTTACTAAGACAATTATTGCCTTGGGGGAAAGAATATCACATATTACTTTTGTGTGCGAATCTTTTCAACTGTAATTATTCAAATGAATGACTAAACATGAGTCTGCCTTTGGGTTAACACATACAAATTTGTTTTACAGGTCACCTAATTATAAGCAGATCATCCACCCACCTTAGCTCTAATTCTTTTGCATTTTAAAATAATATCAGATACTAGAGAAATATGTGATACCTTTATTAGGTCCTTGTGGGAGTACATGTATTATAATTTTCTCATTTACTTCTCTGTTTCTTTTTCCTTCATCATTAGAGTATCAACAGTAAATGAGGTACTAGCACATTACAAGCATATGGAAGAAAATAAATAGAACATTTTGAACAAAAAGAACAAAGGGACAAACTCAACTGTCAATTTTCTTTCTATAAAAGAATCTACATGGTGGAAGCATATTACAAGACATCACCATGCCGTTTTAAGCTACTGCCTTCCTGTTTCACAAATAAGACAGAGACATGATTCACTATTTACTTCAAAGACACAGGAACCTGCTATTGAAAATTGTACAAATACACAAAATAACACAACATCACAACACGGTAAGCAAAGGCAACCGAAACAGTCATCAGGAGAATATTTTCCTCATTTATTTTCCTGTCACAATCTTAGTTAACTTTAGTGCCTCTTAGAAAGAGTGATCTAAATAGAAGTTCAGACTCTCTTAGATGCAAGTTTAATTAAAAGTTCAATTTATTATAAGGTTATTACCATATGAAATCCAAGAGCAGAAATTCACTGGAACAAGACTCTTGGTATTTTATTTTTCTTCTCTCTATGGGTATGGTGTGTTTTATTCTTTATAACTTAAAAAAAAAAAA